>JALMGJ010000017.1:15490000-15735000 GCA_023362775.1 Charina bottae | reverse complement strand
GAGGAAGCCTCACTTGCCCCCACTCCCTGTATATAAAGGTAAAGGTTTCCCCCCACACAGTTGTGCAGTCGTGTCCGACTCTAGGGGCCGGTGCTCATCTCCGTTTGTTAGCCAAAGAGCCAGCGTTGTCCGAAGACGCTTCCACGGTCATGTGGCCGGCATGATGTGTGCGGAACGCTGTTACCTTCCCACTGAAGTGGTACCTATTTATCTACTTGCATTTGCATGCTTTCGAATTGCTAGGTTGGCAAGAGCTGGAGCTAGTGTGGGAGCTCACTCCATCACGCGGGACTAGGGATTCGAACCTCCGAACCTGTGATCTTCCGATCGACAAGCCTGGCATCTTATCCGCTGAGCCACCATGCCCCATATATATATCCCTGTATATATCCCCGTATATACGTATATATCCCCGTATATATCCCCATATATATGTATATTAAATATACCTAAGACAGAAGGTGTCATTGCGATAGAGAACAAATCAAACTACGCATGATTTTATTTTAATTATTTACTTTTTAATTATTATTAAATGGTCTGCTTTTCATTAAAAGTGATCCAAAAGGGAGATACTAAGCTGTATGCGACGTGTGGCCACTTTACAGCCTTTAATCAGTTTTACAGAAGTTAGAGTACAAATTGTACTCTAAATTTGTTCTATATAGGCTGACCATATTTCCTTGAGGCAAAAACGTCACCGGACAAATTCAACGTGTGGGGGGGCGCACGGGGGGGGTCATGGGGGGCGGGGGGCGGGCACGTGCATGCAGGTGCACGCATGAGGGGCATGGGGGGGCGTGGGCGTGTGCAGGGGCGCAGGGGGCGTGCGCTTCGCTGGGAAACTTGCAAAAATGGGACAAAATTAAGATTTTTATTATAATGACGGGACGCTCCAGAAATGGTGAAATAATGGGACAGTCCCATTCAAAACAGGACGTATGTTCAGCCTAGTTCTATAAGAATGCAAGCTGAAGTTATTAATCATCATTTGAGAAAGGAGAAAGATACCTTTAGTTGTGGGGTATGAAACTTTCTCAGCTCTCTCCACAAAAGAAAGAGTGGGTGTGCACTGTCTATTTCAAAGTGCACATCTCCATGGAAAAACAAGATGCTTTGTCCTGGTGCCAAGCTCAGCCTGACCTGGAGTGATGCGTCATGTAGGTGTTAGCTATGTCAAGCTAACACTCCCCATGGTTTCTTTCAATTCAGGGCCTCTTGTGTTTTTAGAAAGTGCCCGGAACCAACAGCAAAACTGTTTTCTGAGCCAATCTACCCAGTATAAAGGTAAGACCTCAGTGCTCAATTTACAGGGAAATCTTGTGGCTGCCACCCAAATTCAGCTCTCAGTGTCACCTGCAAACAACCAGTTTGCACATCTTATAGAAGAAGCAGTCAAGTGTTGGGTTGCAATCAGAATAATTGGTGGTCTAGCATTTTGCAGTTTCTTAAAAATGGCAATGTTACTGGATGGCTTGAAATAACAAATCTTCCCTCTGCAAGCCAGGCTATTGCAGAATTTCAGATCTAATTCTTAAAAAGATGTTTCAGAATGAGCAGGAGTGCAGAGGTAGCACCTGTTTCCAACTTTTTAAAACAGCTGCATCTTTTCTTGGGATAAAATGGCTGCCCTCCACAAAAAAAGGCACGCTGCTGAAGAGTTGCAGCCCTGAACACTCCAAATCCCAGTTTGGAAATCGAAGATGAAGTGCTGCACAGCCCTTATCTCTACTGATTAAGGTTTCTATTTTAGGATTAAACCATTGATGTTAGATTTCTTCCTTTAGCTGGCTCAAACTTGGCAGAAGCTGCCCAAACGCTCAACACAGCACAGCTAGCTGGATAGCTTTATTACATGCTAGACTGAAGCCACAACAGCTGCTTGCTCCCTGTTAAAACGAGAGCCATCTTAGACCTCTGCAGTTTAAATCTGGCACTTCTTTTCCCATCTTTAACACACTTAATGGACACAATATGCCTTGCATATTGTTAGGTGGCAATTGAATATTTACATTATCAGCATTCATACTCAGGGAAAGTCCGGCTCTCAATGTATTTCTCACAATTAAGGTCTAATTTTTACATTTTCCATTCAAGCCAAGTAAACTATTCAGCCTTAATGATAATCTCTTTCTGCATATTGATAAAGTTAATCTCTGGAAATAATGAAAGATTACTTTGTGAAACATTATTCAGTTGAAGCTATGTATGAGCTGAATGAATGAGCTATTTACATCAACTTCGCTGGACCGGTCATGTTGTTCGAATGCCTGACCATTGTCTTCCAAAGCAGCTACTTTACTCCCAACTTAAGAATGGAAAACGGAATATTGGTGGACAGCAAAAGAGATTCAAAGACACCCTCAAAGCTAATTTAAAAAAATGTAATATCAGCATTGAGAACTGGGAAGCCCTAACTCATGAGCGTTTCAATTGGAGGTCAGCCTTTATTAATGGCGCTATGGACTTTGAAGAAGCACGAGTACAGGGTGAAAGGGAGAAAAGAGCTAAAAGGAAGGCACGTCAGGCAAACCCTCATCATGACCGTCTCCCACCCGGAAACCTATGCCCTCACTGTGGGAGGTTGTGCGGATCCAGAATTGGCCTTAATAGCCACTTACGGATCCACCGTTAAAATTTTACCTTTGGAAGACAATCTTACTCGGCTATGAGTGATCGCCAATGAATGAATGAATGAGCTATTTAAAGAGGGAACCAGGTGTTGGTTTCTAATGTGACTTCTTTCACATTGATTTTAACAATATATACTCAAAATGTCACACTTAGGTCGTTAAGGCAGAAGCAATTACTTGTTGTTCTTAGTAAGTCTGTAATTTCATGCTGTCACATAAGAGTTTTGCCCAGCTTGCTTTGAAATGAAGCCTCTGATGAATTGATAAAATGTGTACCTATAAATGACCCCCTCCCAAGCATAATAAAGGATAGAAAAGATACATCCCCAGATCAAGCTATTGAAGCTAGTAGAAATTGAGAACCAGGTTGGATGGATGAAAGAGACATTCAGTGAATAAAATAAGATTTTAGCAGTCTCATAAAGTTACAGTGACCAAACTTACCATGAGATTTCAATTAGGCATCTTCCAAACCAAATATTATTTTATGGATAATTTTTGGACTACAGTATTCAAGGGGGGGAAAAGTTCTTCTCTACTATCTTGAATTACTTGCAGACCACCATTTCCCAATTTGGTTCTGTACAGATTTTTTGCACTACAACTCCATGATTTGTAGCTGACAAAGATTTTCATAAAATGTCCTCTGTACTTTTAAGATAGATGAAGTGATGGCAGGGAGTGATGGGGAACTCCATATATTTTCACAAATCTCCAATCTTTCATCATGAAACCAGTTACCTCAGATAGTAATACTTTGCCCCATAATGTCAGAACCCTGGCATGCCCAAGGGTCCTACCATCCCCTATACCACATCCAGCATTAGCAACTGCCAGCTACGCCTCATGGATGATGAACTTTTAACCTTGACACCAGGAGAACCAGAGGGAAGACTGAAAGCGGACCAGATGGAAGCCCGCAGCTGGGAGGGGCCAGTGCTCTGGCAGAAGGGTATATAAACCCGAGCAGGGAACCAGGGGACCATTTGTGCCTTTACTGTGCTTACTCATGTTAATCAATAAACCGTTTACTTACTGAAAGAGCTGAGGTAAAGTCATTTCTGTGGAGAAACGTCTGCAACTGAGAAGCGCCTGACACATAAATATATCAAACAGGTTTAGCCTAGAAGAACCCTATGCAAAAAAAAGAAAAAAAAATTGCCATACAGAGCCCAACCAAAGAATTTTGGGCCAAAGTATAAATGGAGAAGAAATAATGAAATAAAAAACCAATATAATCCAGCACTGCCTACTATTTTTTAAAAGAGAAAGAGACAAAAAAAGAGAATGAGAAAAATGCTGAGTTTATTTATTTATTTATTTTATTTCACTTGCGAACCGCCCAGCTCCAGCTGACTCTGGGTGGCTGTGATGTCCCCGATTCTAACCCCCAAATCAGTCTCCTCAATACACTCCAATTGAAATGTAGAAGAAGCAATATTAGGGATATGCAAATCGAAGCATTGCCAAAGACCCGAGTGAGGATTCCCGCCAAAAAGCTGAACCTTCAATTCCCCCCACTGTGCCAGCCCCTCCCAGTAACGATGCCATCTCTAGCTTTCCCACTCATTTGGAACCCCCTCCCTTCGGTGCTTGACTCCGAGCTGGCTCCAGGTACAGGTGGACAACCTTGACGATCAATCGGCCAAACAGTCTCTAACTGATTCTGGCTGCTCTGCTGGAATGCGTTCCCGCCCCCTCACAGCGCTCTGTCTTGCTGACAGGCATCTTCTCCAAGCCTTTGCTGATTTATGGCAGGATTTGCACTGGGGTGAACCTGACAGTGGCTCACAGCATAAAAACAAAATAAATGCAAGATCAAAAATAGCGTCTAACAGCAACTAGGTGGTGAATCTGGTCAACAACACAAACATGTCGTACCCACCAGGGCTTCCAACCATCCTAGCCTGGGAGAAGAGCCGGGCCTTTAAGGCCTTCCACCACCTGGGTGGAAGCCACCCAGAGAGGGATCCTCGTTCTCAAGGTCCAGCTGGATTTTGTTTTGTTTTTCTTTGCCTCGGTCTAGGAAAGAAGTCCTGATCTGTAAATCAAATATCCTGTGGGAACTGGTTCTCACGTTGATAACAAGTCCAGTAGCTCTTTCTGAAACCATCACTCCAGTGCAGTCTGCCCTGCTTTCACAAGAGTGATGAATTTCTTCCCCTTTACACCAAAAAAAGGCAGGAGATAATGAACCAAAACCTTGCTGCCCTAATTTGCCTATACTGCATATCATTTCTCTTCTGAACGCAGAATACTTGCTGCAATTTTTGTGTTGTCATTTTAGCTTTCTTCCTAATAAACCTTAGGAATCTGAGCCCTGGATGATTTGTTCTTTGAGATTAACCAATTCCAGTCCAGGTTCCTAGGAGAGAAGTCAGACGCTGCCTTTCCTGTAGCCAATGGAATTACATGCCTTCAAATGGATGTGGACTAAAAAATTGCTTTGACTTAAATATATGATGCTTGGATATTTATAACAATGTTCATCTGTTTGCCCTATTTATCTTGAATTCATCTGGATTGGCTGCCTGAAGTTTCCCAGATAGATGGACCACTTTGACATTGTTGAAAAGGAAAAACTGCAGCACCTAAAAAGAGGGCAAGGGACACATATTTGCATAATACTTTTATACGTTGATATTTATATATGGATGTAAATTCTGAAATCATCATTAAAGTTTAGGAAGGGATAATGACCAATCTGTAGCTTGGTCATATTCAGAATATAAATTCTGAAATCATCATTAAAGTTTAGGAAGGGATAATGACCAATCTGTAGCTTGAATCATGTCAACTGGATTTCTATTTTCTCAGTGGAAACGTTTCGCTCCTTATCCAAGGAGCTTCTTCAGTCTGAGTAAAGTTGGTACCTAGCCCCAGGTGTAAGGTCACACAGCTACCTAGAAACATATTTAGGATTCCCTTACCAACTTTACTCAGACTGAAGAAGCTCCTTGGATAAGGAGCGAAACGTTTCCACTGAGAAAATAGAAATCCAGTTGACATGATTCAAGCTACAGACAATTCCACCTGGATGACTGAGAACCTTCATAGAGATAATGACCAATGTGCTGTTTTTCAGTCTGCTGTGTCTGTAGCCCTAAAGCTGCTGGTCAGCTTCAGGACCTCTCCTGACCTTTCTGATGGTTCTTTATCTTTAAGATCTAGCTTCCTTTTCCCATAGAAGAGTTTCTGGGCTTGGCAGGCAGCTGGGAGCAGCAAAATGTGAATCTTTCTTGTAATGATGAATAACCTGAACAACTTGAAGGTGTTCCACAGCATAGCCCGGAGATTCAGGAGTTTTTTGAGATTCTGGATCCATTCAGCTTCATTAGCCTAGTACTTCCCAAACTTTTTTCTTCATTACCCAAAATGGCTTATCAGAAAGTCCTTTTTACCTAACGTACGTAAAACACTTTAAGTCAATTAAATGGGTTCATGCGTTGTTACCCAAAGAAAAAACACTTTTACCTAATTTTGGGTAATTTACCCATGTTTCAGAAGCACTGCATTAGCCAAACAAATATCCTATCTATTAATGAAGAGAAAATGTTGAAAGATTATTCCTCAGATGTCACACTGAAACAATTGGAGGGAAAAGGGCCATTGTTAGATGAGACTTTACAAAGAAGATGAGCTTTTAAGTGAAGAGGCACTAACCATTTTACTATCTTTTCCTTCCACATCCCTTTATGAAGATGGATTTTCAGCACTTACTAAAATCAAAGCCAAATATCCAAATAGGCTGAATATTATACTGACCTTAAACCTTTTTAAAATAAATCAGTGTAATATGCCATCCAGGGCGTGGTGGCTCAGCGGGTAAGACGCCAGGCTTGTGGATCGTAAGATCGCAAGTTCAGAGGTTCGAATCCCTAGCCCCGCGTGACGGAGTGAGCTCCCGCACTCGCCCCAGCTCTTGCCAACCTAGCAATTTGAAAGCATGCAAATGCAAGTAGATTAATAGGTACCACTTTGGTGGGAAGGTAACAGCGTTCCACGCGCGTCATGCCGGCCAGATGACCGCGGAAGCATCTTCGGACAACGCTGGGTCTTCGGCTAACAAACGGAGATGAGCACCGGCCCCTAGAGTTGGACACGACTGCACAAATGTGCAGGGGGAACCTTTACATTTTAATATGCCATCACATGCAAACTTTTTTTTTTGTTAGGGAACGATAATAAGTGTTCTTCATTAAAATAAAATTGTTTGAAAAATGCTGCTCTAGTACACTGGATGTTGACAAGAGAACTTCAGATAATAGCATTTTCTGTGGTTGGAAATGCTGATGCTAAATTTGCATATCATTAAACTTATATATTGGGCCTGAAGCTCTCACACTACTGCTGATTTAAACAGTAACTATCCTAAAGGATACTGGAAGAGAAATACTGAGTCTGCTTTTATTAGCTTTTCTTAGAACTTTTCCTCTACCTTACTTTTATTACAAATTATTATGTCAGGTTTACCCTTATAGGGAAAGAGTTGAAAAAAGGGGAGAAAAACAGGAGAGAACCCTGATTGTGTTTATCTTGAACTTTTTTTCCTCCTGGTGAAAGTGTTTTGGAATCTGCATTAAAGGGCTGGGTTTATTTCTGTTGGAAGACTGCTGAAAACAAATCTGTGCCTCAAAGGAAGACTGTCATCTATATCAGCGTTTCTCAACCTCAGCAACTTTAAGATGTGTGGACTTCAACTCCCAGAATTCCCCAGCCAGCATGATCTATATATACTCAAGGCAGATTTCCTTTTGTTTAATCAAGTTTTGTTCATTTGTTTATTGTCTTCATCCAAACAGTGGTCTCCTTATAAGGACATAGAGTTGGAAGGGACCATTTGGACCATCAGTTCCAACCCCTACTCCTTACATGAATCCAAATTAAAGCATCCGTAGCAGAAGACTGCCTTGTCGTGGCGAAGGGGCTTGCGTAACTCAATGAAGTCAGGTCAAGAAGAACAGGTCATGATGGAGAGTTCTGACAAAACGTGGTCCACTGGAGGAGGAAATGGCAAACCACTCCAGTATCCTTGCCAAGAAAACCCATGGACAGTATCAAAAGGCTAAAAGATATGACGCCGGAAGATGAGCCCCTCAGGTCGGAAGGTGTCCAAAATGCTACTGGGGAAGAGCGGAGGGCAATTCCGAGTAGCTCCAGAAAGGGTGAAACGGCTGGGCCAAAGCCGAAAGGACGCTCAGTTGTGGATGTGTCTGGAAGTGGAAGGAAAGTCCGATGCTGTAAAGAACAATATTGCATAGGAACCTGGAATGTAAGAACTATGAATCAAGGTAAGCTGGATGTGGTCAAACATGAGATGACAAGATTGAACATCGACATATTGGGAATCAGCGAACTAAAATGGACAGGAATGGGCGAATTTAATTCAGGAGACCATTATATATACTACTGTGGGCAAGAATCCCTTAGAAGAAATGGAGTAGCTCTCATAGTCAATAAAAGAGTGGGAAAGGCAGTACTGGGGTACAACCTCAAAAACGACAGAATGCTTTCAGTTCGAATCCAAGGCAAACCATTCAACATCACAGTGATCCAAGTCTATGCCCCAACCACTGATGCCAAAGAAGCTGAAGTTGACCGGTTCTATGAAGACCTACAACACCTTCTAGAACTAACACCAAAAAAAGATGTCCTTTTCATCATAGGGGACTGGAATGCTAAGGTAGGAAGTCAAAAAATAACCGGAATAACAGGCAAGTTCGGCCTCGGAGTACAAAATGAAGCAGGGCAAAGGCTAATAGAGTTTTGTCAAGAGAACACGCTGGTCATAGCAAACACTCTTTTCCAACAACACAAGAGACGACTCTACACATGGACATCACCAGATGGTCAATACCGAAATCAGATTGATTATATACTTTGCAGCCAAAGATGGAGAAGCTCTATACAATCAGCAAAAACAAGACCTGGAGCTGACTGTGGCTCAGATCATGAGCTTCTTATTGCTTAAATTGAAGAATGTAGAGAAAACCACTAGACCAATCAGGTATGACCTAAATCATATCCCTTATGAATATACAGTGGAAGTGAGGAATAGATTTAAAGGATTAGATCTGGTAGACAGAGTGCCTGAAGAACTATGGATGGAGGTTCGTAACATTGTACAGGAGGCAGCAACTAAAACCATCCCAAAGAAAAAGAAATGCAAGAAAGCAAAGTGGCTGACTGATGAGGCTTTACAAATAGCTGAGGAAAGAAGGGAAGCAAAAGGCAAGGGAGAAAGGGAAAGATATAAACAACTGAATGCAGAATTCCAGAGAACAGCAAGGAGAGATAAGAAGGCCTTCTTAAATGAACAATGCAAAGAAATCGAGGAAAACAATAGAATGGGGAAGACTAGAGATCTCTTCAAGAAAATCGGAGATATCAAGGGAACGTTTTGTGCAAAGATGGGCATGATAAAGGACAAAAAAGGCAGGGACCTAACAGAAGCAGAAGAGATTAAGAAGAGGTGGCAAGAATACACAGAAGAACTATACAAGAAAGATCTTAATATCCCTGATAAATACGATGGTGTGGTCACTGACCTTGAGCCGGACATCCTAGAGAGTGAAGTCAAGTGGGCCTTAGGAAGCATTACTAACAACAAAGCTAGCGGAGAAGACAGTATCCCAGCTGAGCTATTTAAAATCCTAAAAGATGATGCTGTTAAAGTGCTGCACTCAATATGCCAACAAATTTGGAAAACTCAACAGTGGCCACAGGATTGGAAAAGGTCAGTTTACGTTCCAATTCCAAAGAAAGGCAATGCCAAAGAATGTTCAAACTACCGTACAATTGCGCTCATTTCACATGCCAGCAAGGTTATGCTCAAAATCCTACAAGCTAGGCTTCAGCAGCATGTGAACCGAGAACTACCAGAAGTGCAAGCTGGGTTTCGAAGAGGCAGAGGAACTAGAGATCAGATTGCCAACATTCGCTGGATCATGGAAAAAGCAAGAGAGTTCCAGAAAAACATCTACTTCTGCTTCATTGACTACGCTAAAGCCTTTGATTGTGTGGATCACAACAAACTGTGGCAAATTCTTAAAGAGATGGGAGTACCAGACCACCTTACCTGTCTCCTGAGAAACCTGTATGTGGGTCAAGAAGCAACAGTTAGAACCGGACATGGAACAACCGACTGGTTCAAAATTGGGAAAGGAGTACGACAAGGCTGTATATTATCACCCTGCTTATTTAACTTATATGCAGAGTACATCATGAGAAATGCCGGGCTGGATGAATCACAAGCCGGAGTTAAGATTGCCGGGAAAAATATCAACAACCTCAGATATGCAGACGATACCACCCTAATGGCAGAAAGTGAAGAGGAACTAAAGAGCCTCTTGATGAGGGTGAAAGAGGAGAGTGCAAAAGCTGGCTTGAAACTCAACATTAAAAAAACCCAGATCATGGCATCTGGTCCCATCACTTCCTGGCAAATAGAAGGGGAAGAAATGGAAGCAGTGACAGATTTCATTTTCTTGGGCTCCAAGATCACCGCAGACGGTGACTGCAGCCATGAAATTAAAAGACGCTTGCTCCTTGGAAGGAAAGCTATGGCAAACCTAGACAGCATATTAAAAAGCAGAGACATCACCTTGCCGACAAAGGTCCGTATAGTTAAAGCTATGGTTTTTCCAGTAGCAATGTATGGCTGTGAGAGTTGGACCATAAGGAAGGCTGAGCGCCGAAGAATTGATGCTTTCGAGCTGTGGTGCTGGAGAAGACTCTTGAGAGTCCCTTGGACTGCAAGGAGGTCAAACCAGTCAATCCTGAAGGAAATCAACCCTGACTGCTCATTGGAAGGACAGATGCTGAAGCTGAAGCTCAAATACTTTGGCCACCTAATGAGAAGAGAGGACTCACTGGAAAAGACCCTGATGCTGGGAAAGACTGAGGGCAAAAGGAGAAGGGGACGGCAGAGGATGAGATGGTTAGATAGCATCACCGATGTAATGAACATGAATTTGAGTAAACTCCGAGAGACAGTGGAGGACAGGAAGGCCTGGCGTGCTATGGTCCATGAGGTCACGAAGAGTCGGACACGACTGAACGACTGAACAACAAAGCAGAAGACAGCCTAGCCTCTGTTTGAACACATGGTCGTGATCCTTTAGCTGTTAAGCCAGAAACTCTCCACACAAGCCGTTAAGGATATAAAAAGTTCTTCATTACAGCTAGTGATCCATTACACCTTAAAGACTCGAATGAAGGGAGCCCGCACAAACCAGTAGTTAAAATCTTCAGGGTCCCCCCCCCCAAATTGGGGATCCGCAGCTTGATAGCCTCCCTTTGCCTCACAATCTCTAGATCTTCCCAGTCCCGAATCAACTAACACGATGATAGCCTTCTTTGATCTGTCCTTGATGCTGGATTGTTTGCATTCTCACCTATTCTACAAGTCTGACAAGTTTCCACTACAAAGCATTCCCAACATCCCTGCAGGTATGCCCACCACAAAGCGTCCCGCTGACCCTGCGGATTCCAATAGACTGGCAAGATGTCACCTCCTGTTGCCATGACAGGATATAACATCCTGACACCACGCTCTGGGTAATTGGTTCCACTGTTGAACAGCTCTTTCTGTTAGGAAGTTTTTTCTAACATTCAGTTGAAATCTGCTTTTCTGTAACTTAAATGTTCTTCCTTTCTTGGCTGCACTAGACCGTAACCAAGGATTCAGTTTTGTTGTAGTGAAAGAATCACAAAAATGGGGAAGGCTTTTTTCAAAACCTCCTTCCTTCCTTCCTTCCTTCCTTCCTTCCTTCCTTCCTTCCTTCCTTCCTTCCTTCCTTCCTTCCTTCCTTCCTTCCGGACAGTTCAAAAACCAAGCTGATTTCTTAGCTGTTTATTGTTGGCTTGCATGTATGCATCTGCAATAATTAGTTGTTATTTCTATGTGAGGCATGTGAAGGCTATATCTCAAGATGAGAGCATCAGCTTTCTACATTCATGGTTGCAGGTCTGATTCCTAGCACCTCCACTTAAAATGATAGCTGGGAAAGACCTGCTGCAGATCACAGTAGACAGTGCAGAGCTAGAAGAACCAACAATTTGACTCAGCATCAGAGAGCTTGCTGTTATGATCTGTTTAGAAATTGCCTTGCCCATTCTTACATTTTGGGAACATGCATTCCAGGTATTCTCTCCTCCTCTAGCTTAGCCTTCTTCTACAGATGCAGCTCACTATCCTAGTTTTCCCAGTAATTAAACAGGTTGTAAGTTGTTCCAACTCCAGGAATCGTTATGGAAGTAAATTCCCTGTGCCAAATTACATAAGCAGATATATTAGGAAGACAGCCATGTTAATCTATGGTGGCAAAATACAGAAGGATTCCAGCAGCACCTTTTCCGACTAACAAATTGTATTAAAAGGCATAAATGTTCATGAGCTGCAGCTCATGAAAACCTATGCCTTTTAATAATATGTACTAGTTGGAAAAGGTGCTACCAGGCTCCTTCAGATTTTTTTGTCAGGTTCTCCAGCTTGAACCCAGCAGAAGCTTCCCAGACACTCATCCCAACAAAGCTAGATAAGAATCTTTACTGCATTCTACAGTGAACCCACTAAAAAGAATTGATTGCCTTCTCTCCATGAGAGGATAATCCTCTCTTATGCCCATTGAAGTTCAAATCTGGCACTTCGTTTTCCCATCTTTCCCATGGCTGAATAGGATGGTTACCTTGCACTTTTCAGTCTTGTTGTAAACCAACTACAGTATTGGTTTTGAAGAACTGATATCACTGCCCTGAAAAACTCTGGCTCCTGACATAATTCCCATCCCATGAGGACAAACAGTTCATCTGCACATTCAGGAGTTGGCCATTATGCAAAATAGGCAAATGGATCCTCATTCAAGGGCTGGTATCAGGTATTGAGGCTGGACGTATTGGCTTTAGTCAACCTTCCTCCTTTCAGCAAGCCACTTCCTCTTAGCTTCCCAGAAGGAGAAGGCTCACAAGGTTTGTTGGAGATTTTTCCTGACACCAGTCCTGACTTAAGTTTTGCCAATGAACTGGGGGGGAAAATCACTCTAAGCTTTTATAACTAGAATGAGAGAGATTCAGAAAGGGGGGGTGGGTTTTGCATGAACAGGAAAGATGGATATGAAATATCAGAGATTTATGTAAATGGTTGAATCCCTCTTAAAATTCAAATTCTACCTTCCTTATCCCTTTAATCTTCTGGGAACTCAGTATGAAGGTCGTTAGGTATAAACCTGCTTCAGCAAAGAGTAGGACAGTGGCCTCTTTCATAAGCTATCAGAAAAACCTAGCACATGTGCTGAGATTAGAAGTTCCCTACAGGAGTGAGGATGAATGTGAAAGTCAGTCTTGACCTACATGTTCAGTGAATGCTAGCATCTTTTTATAGGCACTGCTAGCTTAGGACTGAGATGGTTGCTGATATATTAGATATATAGCCTTGATCAGAATGGTAGTTAAGAGGCTCATTAACAAGTTTCATTTAAAGCATCAAATGGATATTTGAAGGACTATTGTCTCCTGTAAAGACTGCCCCCTAATCTTTAAGGGCAGCAAGGGAGAAGAATAAGAACCATCTGTGTCCAGTCACTCTTTACTTCAGAAGTAAGGTGGGTGGTAGTTGGAGACATAATGTTCTTATTCACAGTATTTCATTTGTAGAATACTGTCCCCAGGCAAAAGGAAAGTGAGGACAATATAGACATTCCATGGCCTTGGTCTGCAGATGAAATAGATGGCAGGGGACCAGATAGCTCGGGTCAGACTGAGACACTCAAGCCAGAAGACTCTGCACCCAAGTCAAAAGAGGAGTAGATTGAGAAACTGCAAAGCCCCACAAAATGCAGGGGTCTACACATTCAAGCTCAACAATATCTACATCTGAGGAACAAGTCTCCCTAGGAACAAGAGATTATGGGAGATTATAGCCTTAGGTTAAAGGTTATAGCCTTACTCTGTACTTACTGTAAAACTTTCCTTGTATTGCTTGCAAATTCTCAAAATAAGACACCATAAATTACTGTCAACTTTGAGGTAGTCCAGACAATGGGCAATTGTTAAGGCAATGGGCTAGAAACCAGGAGACTGAGAGTTCTAGTCCCGACTTAGGCACAAAAGCCAGCTGGGTGACCTTGGGCCAGTCACTCTCTCAGCCCAACTCACCTCACAGGGTTGTTGTTGTGGGGAAAACAGGAGGAGGAAGGAGTATTAGGTATGTTCGCTGCCTTGAGTTATTTATAAAAATAATAAAGGCGGGATTAAAACATCTAAAAAAAAAACCCATGAGTACTAATACTAACTTTATTGTAAGGTTACAGTAATAGAATCTTGCAAGTCTGAAAGCACTTCATCCCTCCCGTGCCTTTACTTTCCAGGGAACTAGGGAGGGTCCCTTCTGAGACGCTTTCTCCACCCCCATCCCTCCTTTGGACTCAGATTTCGTTTACCAGACCATTGTCTAGTCTGCAGCTCTTCCTCCTGTCTCCCAAGGTTATTCTCAGAGCCCATTACAGTTAGACTGAGGATAGTGCTCTTCCATGCCCTCCCCTAAATGACTGGATTTTCTCTCCATTGTCATTTTTTTATCTTACTGCTCGGCAGCCAGCATAGTATTGGGACAGGGGTGAACCCCAGACCCCTCCATTGTAAGTGAGCTTGATTTTTAAACTTTTTTTTTTTTTTTGCATTTTGGAGGGCTAAGAATGAACATAGATATCATTTCTCTCCTTGACATGAAAAAAAGCTGAAAATTTCATCTTATTGTCTCCATTATTCTCATGATGTCATCAGTCATGCGCTGCGCAGTCCTCAGCCAAGGCACAAAGACAATGTGCAACCCCTATTCTGAAAAAGATTGCTAACTCCTGCATCAAGGCTTCTTCAACTACTTCATCTTCAAAGAACTCCCACAGAGCAATCTTAGGATTCTAAGAATAGCATCCTCAAAGTCTTTGGATAATAAAAGGGAACATTGTTTGATTCACCCCAAACAGCTACTCTTGCCCATATATTTTCACTTTTTAAAAAATAAGAATCAAGCATTTACTTTTCAAAACAAATCTTATTTATGAAGGCAGAAGGAGAAAGGAGTAAACACAAGGGAAGTGAGATATGGTTTCCTTGGCTAACAAATATACTGTACTACAAACTTTCATGGCCCTGAGGATTTTACTTTGTCAGACAAACAATGCATCATGTATCCGTCTTTAGTGCGCCATGGGAATAATTGGTTTCACTTCAACACATTCACTCAGCAACCCTTTCAAACTTTGAATTAGAAGAACACCACCTGCCATTTTAGAGCCTTCCATAAATGAACTGAAACTTCCCATATTGGATGAACCAAAGCACCACCTGCCACAGGAGGGTCCGCTGACAGCAAGGAAAAAGATCAAGGAAGTAAAAATGTTATACTGGCAACAGAAAGGTTGTTCCAGAGAGAGGAGCCTTTGCTATGCCACCTACATTGAGAGCCTTTCTGGACCTCTGAAAAAGCAGTCCAAGTCATCAATAGGATTTGTTCTGACTCCACATTCCTCCACAAGAGGAAAAGCAGGATAAATATAATGCAGCTAAGGGAAGCAGTTTCAAAATGGCAGACCTTTGATTGATGGCGCGTGTTGATCCACCAGCCTTCCCCAAGCTGGTGCCCTTTCAAAGGGTTGGAAGTTCAATCTTTGCAGTCTTCAGCCAGCTTGGATATTTAAAGTCCAGTACCTCAGGAGGGCATCAGCTAAGAGACAGCCATTTTACAGTATTCTTTGAATTGTTAATGCCATATGCACACCCCTGTATTACAATGTTCATTTAACTGGAGGAGGAAATAGGTGGGAAATGGGTGGGAGATCAGGTCCAGCAAAAGAGGTATGTTGCGGATCCCATCTGCTAAGGAGCTACACCTGGTGGGACCCAGGAGACAGGCCTTTTCTGTTGTGGTACCCACCCTGTGGAACATCATCCCCACCCAAGGTGAGATTGGCCCCATCCCTGCCAACCTTCCGTAAGTCCCTCAAAACCTGGCTGTGTCAACAGGCCTGGGGGTCTCAAAGGAATGGTGAGTTGATGAGGTGGCTCCATTGTTTGTAATATTTAATGCTCGCCTTGCCTTTTAATAATATTAATGTTTTTAATTGTCAAATGTTTTTTAATTGCTATTTTATCATTTTTATTGTATGCTACCTTGAGTAACGTATTGTGAGATGGGTGGCCGGATAAATATGATTGATTAATCCCGATAACATTGACCCTCCCCACTTGATCATGCAGAGAGGGCATGCTTCAGACCCCATCAACAAAAGAATTTCATCTAGTGGGGTCCAGGAGGCGAGCCTTGTGGAATATCTTGCCCCCGGAGGTGAGGCTGGCTCCCTCGCTCCCTGCCTTCCGGAAGACTCTTAAGACCTGGTTCTGCCGCCTTGCCTGGGACGGGGGAGGCAATAGTTCCTCCTGGGGGTGGCTGGCCCCATGGTGTCCTCCTTTTTAAAAGAGATTTTACCCTCCCTTGGATTTTTATCTATTATTTATTATACTGGTTAGACTGTAACTTATGTTTACTGGTTTTTAATTGTTGTAAACCGCCCAGAGTCCCCCATTGGGGGAGATGGGCAGTGATAAATTTGTATTATAAATAAAATCAATCAATCAATTAATTAATTAAACATTGACAGTAAAATTGAGCTGAACTGACCAGATCTTGGGAGCTCCTCTAGGTTGGGGGCACAATTGGATCTCTAGAAGGCCAGTTTGGGATCCTAAAGCTTGGATCTGTTTTTCATGAATTACCCTCACTTTTCAATTCAAAGTTATACTGCCAAGAGGATGGGATTGGTCAGTGCCAGAATGAAAGATAGCTTGCAATCCATGTCAAGTTGTCTTGAATCTCATGATAAATGAAATGTGAGTTATAATAGTTACAAAATACTGCAACATGGCCTAGAGATGCTGGAGAGTTTTGTTTAAGTCTGCATTTTTTACGTATGCTCTGCAGAGCAAGCACAGTAACTTGTCAGACTCTGTATTTCTCCAGATGCTGTGATAGCACTCCTAGCTCAAAATATTTATCCAAAAATGAATAACTTAAGGAATAAGATGTAGAAAAGAAATGTATATCTCAGGGAAAGATGCAAATGAAATGTGTGTGTGTGTGCTATTAAATACAAATAGCAGCCAAGAGATATTATAATCTATTGGTGTCAACACAACCAGGAAATGGGGCCCTTCACACGCTCGGGACCCCAGGCCCAGGCATATAGCCAGGTCTTCAAGGCCTTCCAAAAGGCCAGCAGGGTCGGGGCCATCCTAATCTCAGGGGGAAGGATGTTCCAGAGGGCAGGTGCTATGGCAGAAAAGATGCATCTCCTGGTCCCTGCCAGCTGACATTCCTTGGCTGATGGGACTTGGACCATGCCCATCCTGCCGGACCAGATTGGACAGGTAGAAACAACTGGGAGAAGACGGTCCCTCAGGTAACCCGGTCCCAAGCCATGAAGGTCTTTAAAGGTGACAAAAAGCACCCTGAATTTCACCTGGAAACACACTGGCAACCAATGCAGCCCCTGAAGCAGTGGTGTTACATGTGCCGAATAGCCAACACCATTTACAACCTGTGCAGCTGCATTCTGTAGCAGCTGAATGCTCAGGGCAACCCCATGTAGTGCGTGCTGCAGTAGTCCAAATGGGAGGTCATGAGAGCATAAGTGACAGTGAGCAGAACCTCCCAGTTCAGGAATGGGCACAACTGGTGCACAACCAGAGTCCCTTGCAAGGGAGATGGGCGGGGAATAAATTGAAATAATAAATAAATAAATAAATAAACCCAAAGGTGTGCAACGGCCCTCTTAGCCATGGCTGCCACCTGTTCTTCCAGCAGGAGCCATGACTACAAGAGGACCCCCAGATTGCGCACTGGGTCCGTCTGAGGTAGTGCCACCCCATCCAGGACCAAAGATGGAAAAACCTTGGTACCGGAAGGCCCAAGCACCCAAAGCCACTCAGTCTTGCTCGGGTTGAGCCGAAGCCCATTGCACCCCATCCAGGCCCCTACAGCCTCCAGGCACTGAGACAGGACATTCGTGGCATCACTCAGACAGCCCAGGGTGGAGATATAAAGCTGGGTATCATCAGCATAGTGATGACACCTCACCCCAAACTGTCAGACCACCTCACCCAGCAGCCTCATGTAGATGTTAAACAAGAGGGGTAAGAGAACCAAGCCTTGCAGCACCCCACAAAGTAGGGGTGTGTAATGTATAAAGTGCTCTATTGTAGATGTAGGCATTGATCCATCTGGCTTTCTTCCTAATGTGAAAGAAATTCTGATAATATATTATTCTTTATGAACCATTCAGCCTGCTCTAATTGCCATTTAACATTTTGATAACTAAATGATCCAGTTGCCTAGGTATGGAGCTCACAAGAAGCCCTGCAGCAAAGAAAAATTAAGTTCCTGTTAATTTTCTAACAGGAGGCTGGTTTTCCATTTACTGAAAGAGGTAGGGGGAGGTTATCAGCATTTACATGGATGGTTTGGCATGGATGACTTGACATTGCATGTGGAGAAGACTTGGAAATTATGATTTAAGAAACTCATAGAAATAAGTGTTACTGGAATAAAGAAAAGAAAATGCCATTCCAACCTGGGAAGGCTAGTGTTTTGTTTTCTCAATCAGACTGGATGCTAAACCTGGCTCATGGTTCAGGCTTGTGGTCCCTCTCTCCTAAGAGGGCTAAAAAAGATCTATTCCTCTTAACTAAATTAAGTGATGGGAAGTCCAGAGTAGGTATTACAGTTGTAGTTTTGGGAAATGATAGCTGAAGTCTTAAGGGCATCTCTGGAATAATATGTTTATCTGCTAGTACAAAATTTGAACCGAAGTCCAGGGCTATAAAAACAAGAACTTCAGAAGGCCTAAAGCAATTATCAGTGTAAATTTGATAGCCTGATGCAAGAGAAAATCAGGCTGCTATGCCTTGAAAATTGGGCAGAAGTAACAGGTATGAATAGCACTCATACCTACATGGAGTAGCTTGTTACTGCCAGCAATTTTATGGTAACCACTTTGATCTGGCAACAGCAGTATAACTTGTATTTAAAGCTTTTCCTGGACCCCCCAATTTTTCTGCATGCCAGGAAAAGTGTAACCTTTTAAGTCTATGAAGGTTCTCAGTCATCCAGGTGGAATTGTCTGTAGCTTGAATCATGTCAACTGGATTTCTATTTTCTCAGTGGAAACGTTTCGCTCCTTATCCAAGGAGCTTCTTCAGTCTGAGCAAAGTTAGTAAGGGAATCCTAAATATGTTTCTAGGTAGCTGTGTGACAGCTACCTAGAAACATATTTAGAATTCCCTTACTAACTTTGCTCAGACTGAAGAAGCTCCTTGGATAAGGAGCGAAACGTTTCCACTGAGAAAATAGAAATCCAGTTGATGTGATTCAAGCTGTAACCTTTTAAATGTATTTTAATCATGTCCCCATTCAAAGTAAAGAAACAGGGCCAGTAAAAAAGTTGGAAACTTTTGAGACAGGATAATCAATTGAGACAGGATAATCAACCCTGACTGCTCATTGGAAGGACAGATGCTGAAGCTGAAGCTCAAATACTTTGGCCACCTAATGCAAAGAGAGGACTCACTGGAAAAGACCCTGATGTTGGGAAAGACTGAAGGCAAAAGGAGAAGGGGATGGCAGAGGATGAGATGGTTAGATAGCATCACCGATGTAATGAACATGAATTTGAGTAAACTCTGGGAGACAGTGGAGGATAGGAAGGCCTGTCGTGCTATGGTCCATGGGGTCACGAAGAGTCGGACACGACTTAACGACTGAACAACGACAACAATCAACTGTGAGAAGCTGCTGGGATTCTATGTACTCAGAATCTGTTTTTAAATTTTGTACAGCACATACAGAAAAGTGCTTGTGCAGTTTTAGGTAGTGCATTAGTTAGTGCATTAGTTGAAATCTCTTGTTTTGTATAACTGTTAGAAATATTGGAATCCCCAGTTCTTCTGTTGCTTTCAGTATCCTAATACATAAGCATTCTCTCATGGTGTCTTCCTTGGAGACACTTCACAAGGTCCTGTGGTGTGTGATAAAAGGACATTAGGACAACCTAATGTCAAGGACATTAGGTTGTCCTAAGGACAACCACCCAGAGTCTACCATGGTAGAGATGGGCGGGGATAAATTCAACTAATAAATAAATAAATAAATTAGGCCAGTCTTCATTACTCTGGTTCTTCTAGGTCTGATTGAAGAAAACTACATTAGACTGGCCCTGATGTTCCTTCTTGCACGGTTTTTCCTTTCTGTATGCAGAAAGGTGGCTCCCCTGAAGGTGGGGCGCGGTAGCTCAGCGGGTTAAACCACTGAGCTGTAAGACTGCCGGTCTGATGGTCGGCAGTTCAAATCCCCGCATGGCAAAGTGAGCTCTCGTCACTTGCCCCAGCTCCTGTCAACCCAGCAGTTCGAAAGCTAAATGCAAGTAGATAAATGAGTACCACTTTAAAGTGGGAGAATTTGCCGGCATCCTGTCGGGGGTCGCCCTCGGAGCGAAAGAAGATCCCAGGATTCCCGTGAATGGCGGCAGAGGACGACGGAACCCGATCGGCAACATCCAGGACGTCAGCAGCCGAATCGGAAAGCGAGGTATTCTGGGACATGTAGTCCAATACCTACGGAAGAAGAGTAGGTTCCCTTACCCCTCTCCCTTAGCGCGCGATAATAATATATATGAATGTATGTATAATATATATGAATTTGCAGTGTTGTAAGCCGCCTAGAGTCCTCCGATAGGGAGGGGATAGGCGGGGTATAAATATGATTAATAAATAAATAAATAATTTTCTGCTAAATTCATGAATATCAGCAGCAGTGTATCAACCCTACAAGGTAGGCCAGACCAAGAAACAGACACCAGGTGTGCCTAAAGCTACTTTTATTAAGATTGGCTGTTGTAACAAAATTTTGCAAATCTATGCTTCTCCTCTCCCTTGATCGAGTTCTTCCCAAGAACCTAGGATGTCATAATGTACCGGTGTAGTATATGTGTGGATCCAAGCAGTGTGGCCTTTTGTAATTGACAAATGGAAATTTTGTCAATGCGCAGATTTTCTAAGTGCCATCCAAGGTTTTCTGAAATGGCACCCAGTGTGCCGATAACCACTGGGACCACCACGGCCGGTTTATGCCATATCTTTCAACTTTGATTTTCAGATCTTGATACTTTGTGATCTTCTCCAATTCTTTGTCTTCTATTCTACTGTCCCCTGGTATTGCCACATCAATTATCCACACTTTCTTCTTTTCAACCACAGTTAAATCTGGTGTGTTATGTGCCAAGACTTTATCAGTTTGTATTCAGAAATCCCACAATATTTTAACCTGCTCATTTTCAATTACTTTTTCAACTACTGTATATGTTCCACCAATTTTTCATTACTGGCACATGATAATTTTTACAGATGTTCCAGTGCAGTGTTTCCCAACGTTGGCCGCTTTAAGATGTGTGGACTTCAACTCCCAGAATTCTGGAAGTCCACACATCTTAAAGTGGCCAACGTTGAGAAACACTTTTCCAGTGAATCATTTTGGCGACTGTGTTATGTTGTTATTTTTATTATTATTACTATTGAAATTTATATGCTGCCCAACTCCCAACAAGTCTGGGCGGTTACAAATAAATACATTAAAAACAAGAAAAAATACAGCGATAGACAAATTGAAGAGTGAAGATGGGAAGGGTGACAAAAAAAACCCAGACTGGAACGAAAAGAAACAAACCCGCATAGTCCAAAGGGGGGCTTCACTCACCCCCACCAAAGGCCTGGGCAAAGAACCAGGTCTTCTGGAACAACTTCTGCTTGGATGTTTCTCAAGGCCCCAGTCGACATATAGCCCTAGGGCTCCGATTCTGCTTAGCTTCCAAATCAGCCGTGGTTGGCTTGGCTTGTACTTGACAGTTGTGCTGTGAAAGCAGGGTGACAGAAGAATCACTTTGTGGGAGAAAAATCAGCCTGACTCTTGGTAACCTATTACATCTTCTGTATATATTGGAAGACAGTGAAAGAGTTTTCTGTTGTACCCTGTAAAAGTTTCAACCTAGTTCTGATTTCATAATATTTGGATCAGTAAAACAAATCATGATGTAGAAGAGGGAGGGGACAAGGGAGTGCCAGCCTCCACAATTCTGTGCTTGTTAGAGATACTGTGTGTTCCAAAGTGGGAAGGGAAATGATTGATAGCATGGGGTGCTAACGCCATTTTGCACCAATACACCTTCCATCCATCTTGCGGTACTCATCCAGGAAAAAAAAATAAAAGTTCAGAATAATTTTCCAAAGGAGTGTTTCTCTCCTGTGAAGTTATGTATTACTGCTATAGTCTCTTTTGAAATTAGACAGTGCCTTATGCAAAGTAAATTATATTTTCATTCATTTGGGTTTTGGTGGATTCTCTGAGTGCTAGGCAACTAATCTGGAAGGTGAGAAAGAAAAGCTCAGTCTCTGTTGTAGAAGCTCATCTTTGCTGAAGATATACAGTAGCAAAAGTAACAATTCCAGTGGGGTTAACACTAAGTATTGATCTGCACATTACACATAACAAGGTGGTATATTGAGGTCATAGAATTTTGGACTTTAACGCTTTAGCATTGTTTGAATGCTCCCCGTGTAAAAAAATGTGTTCTCTGCCTGCAGGAAACCAGATCCATAGAGAAAGCCTTTAACTACACATTATGCTCTCTCACCTGAATGTTTTCCCCAAAGTGTTTTGCTTCTATTCTTTTTCCACCAAAAGCTCTGCAGGAATCTGCAACTTGGAGAGGGATTGTTCTACTCTTTTTCTTACTTTTGTCATCAAGATTGCACACATTCTGTTCGGCGTTTCCCGGTGTAGACTGAGTCACGAGGAAAGACAGCTTGGTTTGAGCGCTAGACAAAAAGCCTTTTGAGTGTTGCCTGCCTCTTAGCAGAACTTATATATTGTACTGTAACTGCTGCTCCCTCTGCTTAGATCAACCATCTTGGACTTTTGAGAGTACGTTATAAGAGTTTTGGTTGCCATGTAGGGGACACTGTTTATTACAAAATGGCAAAGTGATTAGTGGCCAAACAAAAAGCTGTAGAAAGTCCCCAAAGGATGGTTACATTGGGGGCGACAGATTCCATATTGGAAACTCCAAAGTTAGACCACCTGTGGTAAAGATACCCTGAGGTTGAGCTCAACTTCTGGTGACTACACAGATATAACCATTCAGTTTTCTTGACAATAGTATGGAAGTACCAATAGAAGAGAATATATGTAGCTCAGGGTTGAACTGTGGAGTCCTTGGTGCTCTCTGAGCTTGGTTGTTTGCTTGCAGACATTTAATTACCCAACTAGGTAACATCATCAGTGCTAGTGAGTGTGGGGTTTGCTCCATGTTTATATACAGCAGTCTGCCCTGCCAATGTTGGTGGGGGTGTGGTTTTCTCCTTTGTAGTTCCTTGATTAGTGTACTGTTTTCTGCTTGATTGTTTGTCTGGTGTTAATCCCTGCTTATCTGGGTGTTGGCTTATCTGCAATCCCGTTGGCTGCTGGAGGGGATGTGTTCTCGATGTGTTCTTCACCTATCCAAATGAGTTTGCTGAACTTTAGAGGTCAGCCAGGTGCTGCTACCTGTAGAGGCTAAGGTACTGCCAGGTGCTGCTGGCAATTGAAAATTGCCTAATTGATTTGTTATTGTGGAACACTTTTTGGCCATATAAATTGGAGGTTCAGAAGACTGCAGAAAGGAACAAATATTTAAAAACCTCCATCCAACCCTCTCATGTTCCATGTTATGGTACCAGACTAACAAACATATTTTATTAAGAATTAAAAGAATACATGCTACTTTGGTCCTAAATATTACAGATATGTATACAAGCCTGTGAAATAGTGTTGGACCTGGACATTTAGAATGTAAAAATCCTGAA
The DNA here is from genome assembly GCA_023362775.1 of Charina bottae. Taxonomy (NCBI): domain Eukaryota; kingdom Metazoa; phylum Chordata; class Lepidosauria; order Squamata; family Charinaidae; genus Charina; species Charina bottae. Next base: position 15,711,421 of record JALMGJ010000017.1, on the reverse strand, counting down.
ATTTGCCAGGTATGTCTTTTGTTCATTATGAGAAACATATGGAAAGTCCCCACACATTTGAGATTTTAAATTGCTATTCAACAAGTATTTTCATGGGATCTTGTTAATATTTTGAATGCAAGAAATTTCTAGTTGGCTGATTAGTTTTAGACCCTTCTCGTTTGTGAAGTCTGTGTTAAAATTCCCACACAAGTATATTGAAAATGGGGCCCAGTTTTCTTATTAGTTTTGTCTTTTATTCTGTTCAGTCTTTATCTTATTCATGCTTACAAGGTGGCCAATAACTTTTCCATTTTTTCCCTTGCTTCTAATTATTTTAAGGCTTACGCTGCTCACGTAGATGCAGTAGGATATGGGAGACAATGCCATGGTGTTTCCCCTTGAACCCATTTCCTAGACAGCAAGTTGCATCCTGGGAAAGATATTTGTTTGTTTGTTTGTTTGTTTATTTATTTTTCAAATTTATCACCGCCCATGTCCCCCAATGGGGGACTCTGGGTGGTTTACAACAGAGTCAACAATTAAAAACCTGTAAACATAAGTTACCATCTAAACCAGTATAATAAATAATAGATAAAAATCCAAGGGATGGTAAAATCTCATATAAAAAGGAGGACACTATGGGGCCAGCCACCCCCAGGAGGAACTATTACCTCCCCCATCCCAGGCAAGGTGGCAGAACCAGGTCTTAAGAGTCTTCCGGAAGGCCGGGAGCGAGGGAGCCAGCCTCACCTCCAGGGGCAAGATATTCCACAAGGCGGGCGCTTTCGCAGAAAAGGCTCGCCTCCTGGACCCCACTAGATGAAATTCTTTTGTTGATGGGGTCCGAAGCATGCCCTCTCTGCATGATTGAGTGGGGTGGGTCAATGCTATCGGTATGAGATGGTCCCTCAGATACCCTTTGTGACTGGTGATGTAAAGATTCAAAAGCAAAAAACAATTAAAAAACCTCTGGCCACTGCAAAGGTTAAGAAACCTGGATGACTTTTTTCCCCTTAAATTTCATTTCACTTATATAACCAATGCCCCCAAATAAATATTAAGGTTCAAGAAACCCACATTAATAGCTATGTTGAGAGCTGTAGTTCAGAAATACTTGGAAGACCAAAGATTCCTGAGCTTGGGTGTAAGGGAATGTGCTATATCTGAAATCTCTGTCACACTAGATGCTATTTATAAATATTAGTCTCAGTATTCATTGGAATTGTTGGTTTGTGGCTAGGCATTAATTCCCTAGACCTGACACAGCTATCAGACCTATGTTTGTTGCTTGGTAGAGGATATTTGCATTGACTGAAGAACAGACATCAGAGACCTATTAAATATTGTCAACAGCAACAAACCTGCCAGAGCTTTCAAAGATCTGGGAATCTCAGCTTGTCTTAAACTGAGTCCTTTGATACTTTTAGCTGCCAAGGAATGTTATCTTTGTACCTGCCCCCCCACCAAAGGAGGGGGGATTAATGTTTCATTTTCTGTACAGGAGGTTCTATGTAGCAAAGCTCTAAATTTAACACTTCTAAAGGATGTGAGCAAAATTGTACATCATTTATTAAATACACCAAATAAGTACTTACTCTATTATTCAGCCAACATTCTGTTGAACCAGATGGACATTTTAGGTATTAAAACGAAACAAAAAGCAAAGCAAAATAAATAAACCACTGTCAGGAAAGGAGGGAAGATTTGTATGTCACAAATATTGAAGCAACAATAATAACAATAATAAATAGCATTTGCATGATTTTTAAACAGCCCCATAAATAGCTGCCCTGCAATGTGGATCATTATCAGTCCAGGTGGTGAATGCGAGCCTAGAAACAGATTTATGACTGAAGAAAAATTGGAAGCATGCCCTTCACAGCCCCCAAGCTCAGATCATGGTGGTGGTGCATCCCCTCCTCAAGAAGCCATCACTGGACCCAGCAATCCTGGGTATTCTTAGGGAAGGTTGTTGAGAAGGTGATTGAGCTCCAGCTCCAGAGGGCACTGGAGAAAACAGATTATTTGAACTCATTTCAGTCGTTTTTCAGACTGGGACATCATATAGTTGTATTTGTTGATGACCATTGGTGGAGCTGGGTCCACCCTGGTCCTCCTTGATCTCTCAGAAGCTTTCGAGACCATTATCATGGTATTCTTCTGGACTGACTATCAGGGCACTGTGTTACTTAACCTTTCTTTTACTTAACCCTTTCCCTACCAGCCATTTTTCTTATTTAAAATAATTTCTCAATGGTTTTTCCACTCCTATTTGGGGGAGGGGGGTGGGCAGGGGGAGAGATACAAGTACAGATCCACTTCTTTTCCCCACTGTTTTTATTGCTCTTAAAGAGGACTAGCAGTAAATTTGTCCCTTCTGCTAAAGTCATCCTACTCCAACCTTATGTCTTCCAGATATCTTGACTAGGAATCCTGAGAGTTATTCCCTAACACATCTGGAGGACACTGAGTTAGGGGTGGCTAATATAGGCATTTCCTTACAACTTTTTGACCAAAAGACTATTTTTTATTAAGAGAATTGATGGAATCAAGACTTTCAGAAGATGGGGATATTAGTCTAAACTTATTGAAAATGCAATCGATTTTTGATAGACTAAACTCAATTCAAAATCTCATGAGTGAAAGAACAAAAATGTCCTTTTTACTAAGCTTGCTGTCTGATAAATTTTATCCTTTTGTGGCAAGTCAGAATTTAAATGGAACTAATCTTTCCCAGTTGTTTGGGAAGATTCGAGGAGTGGCCCGCAGGCAACATAATTTACATTTGAATAGAAAGCCTACAAAAGATACTGGTTACCTTGCTGCAAAGGGGAGGGGTGAGTGACGGCCATTGCCTACTCATCAACAGAACAAAAGCCCCACAGTGTGCCACAGTTGTAACAGGCCCGGACACATTGCTAGATTTTGTAGAAGCAAAGACAAAAGGAAGGATTTTTCAAAAGAACAGCATTCCAAGGGAAATTTAAGTCTGCACACAACTTTCAGAGCAGAAAATGCTCTTGGAGCTAATTTCAATGAAAGCACAGGACGATGGGTCCTGGATTCAGGTGCTAGTAAACACCTTTGTTGAATTTTTTTTTTTTTTGTGAATTAAATGAAGAACCACAAGGGGACATTATTCTAGCAGATGGAAAACCCATCCCAATACAGGGAATAGGCAAGATACATTTGAGGTGTTTTAATAAAAATGGATTTAAAGACCTGACAGTGACAGAGGCATATTTTGTACCTCAATTGTCTACGAATTTGCTAAGTGTGCCAACACTGAACAACAAAGGTTACAATGTAATATTTAAGGAAAATGGAAAATGGAAAATGTGATGTTAAATTTGGAAATCAAGTCTGTGTTACAGGTTCTATGCAAAACGGAGTTTTTCAGGTGAACTGTGAGCAGTTGCCACCAGAGGTCGGTCTTGCGTGCCAGCAGCAGCAGAAAAAGGAGGACAACAGCGCCACCATGTGGCACAGGTGTTTTGCACACCGGGACTTTGATGCAATTTTGAGAATGAAGGATGAAGAAATGGTAAGGGACCTTGAACTTAGTAATCGTGAAAAGTACCAATCAAGGTGTGTAGTGTGCATAAAAGGCAAAGCCACAAGACCAGCCGGCAACAAAGCCACTTGAACGTATCCACACGGATTTGTGTCGACCACTTCAAGCATCAGCTGGTGGAAATAAATACATAATATGTTTTATAGATGATTTTTCCAGGTATTGTGTAATCTACCTAATGAAAGAGAAATCCCAGACAGCGGATATGCTGAAGGCGTATGTTGCTATGGTGAGGAACAAGTTCAACAGGACCCCTCAAGCCCTTCAAAGCAACAGAGGTGGTGAGTTCATATCTAACACCATGCAAACATACCTGACACAACTAGGCATAGAGCACAGATTAACCACTCCTTACACGCCAGAGAGCAATGGGGTGGCTGAACGAAAGAACAGAACACTAATGGACATTGTAAGGTGTATGCTGCTAGAAGCAGATCTACCAGAGAAATACTGGGCAGATGTGGCCATGACAGCTACTTACTTGCAAAACAGACTGCCAGCCAGAGCCAACAAGGTAACACCCTTTATGCTATGGCATGGGCGCAAACCAAGCGTCAAACATTTGAGAGTGTTTGGATCTAAGGCCTCTGCACCATGTTCCAAAACAAAGAAGGTCCAAGCTAGATCCTAGAGCTGAAGAAGGGGTCATGATTGGCTACGCTCCAGGAAGCAAGGGATACAGAATCCTGAACCCAAAAGACAGGAAGAGTAGACATATGCAGAGTGGTGTACTTCGATGAGAGGGAGAGAGGCTGCCACACTCAAGTGGATGATGACTGCAGAGAAACCAGCAGCAGCAGTTACCAGCCTGAGATGTTCAGCCTGATGCCGGAAGACATCACCACACCAACCCAGAGGGAGATGAAAGACCAGATGGAGACTCCACCAGAGTCAGATGATGAGGCCGAGGGTGCAGAAGGGGGTGAACCACCAAATGCTGCTCCTGAACCTGCTGTGAGACGCTCATCATGACCCACAGGGGGGGGTTCCAGCCCAAAGACTGTCCTACCTTGCAAGGTCGTCACAACCACAAGAACCTGCATCGTGGAACGAGGTGCTGCACATGCCTGCAGATGAAGCGAGTAAGTGGAAGAAAGCAGCACAGGAGGAGTTAGATGCTCTACACACAAACAAAACATGGACCTTGACAGAGCTACCTAAAGGCAAGAAAGCCATAGGTTGTAAGTGGGTGTTCAAAGCAAAACAGGATGAGAATGGCGAAGTACAAAGGTACAAGGCCAGATTGATAGCAAAAGGCTACTCACAGAAATATGGAGAGGACTATGATGAATGTTTTGCTCCCGTTGTGAAACACACCACAATTAGAATGCTTCTAAGTCTAGCAGCATCCAGAAATGTGGATGTTGAACACTTAGATGTCAAGACTGCATTTTTACATGGGGAGATACAGGAAGAGTTATATATGACACAGCCACCAGGTTTCACTAATCCCAATACCAAACATCTTGTTTGCAAACTACAGAAGGGGATTTATGGCCTGCAGCAGGCAGCCAGAGCATGGAATAAGAAGTTAAACCAAATACTTATTGACCAGGGTTTTGCTCAAGGAAAGGCTGACCCCTGTCTGTACACAAGACACAGAAATGGCAGGGATGTGTACATACTGTGTTATGTGGATGATTTAATGATCTGCCACAGTAACAAAAGGGACTTTGATTATGTTGTTTCCCTACTAAACAAAGAAGTGGAAGTGAAGCATGTGGGCAATGCCAGTTACTACTTAGGGATACAGATTGAGAGAGAAGAAGATGGGAGCTTTCTTCTAAGTCAGAAGCAAAAGACCTTAGAACTGTTGGAAAGCCTAGGACTGCAGGATGCTAATCCTATGCCTACACCAATGAAAACAGCTTTCCACAAACTACATGAACCCAGCGATCTCCTACCAGAGAACAATGACTATAGAAGTGCCATAGGCAAGCTATTATATCCAGCTACCATCACTAGGCCGGACATAGCTGCTGCAGTGGGCATTCTATATAGGAAAACCAGCACACCCACACAAAGAGACTGGACTGGTGTCAAGCGGGTGGGAAGGTACCTGAAAAGGACCATGCACCTAAAACTAAAACTGCCAGCCACTGAGAATCCTAGACTAGTGGGATTCACAGATGCGGATTGGGCAGAAGACATTGCTGATCGCAAATCCACCAGTGGTTATGTATTTTTCTATGGGGGTGGTGCAGTAATCTGGGGAAGCCACAAGCAAGGCACTGTTGCATAGTCCTCCACAGAAGCCGAATATGTAGCAGTTACTGAAACATGCAATGAAGCAAAATGGCTCAAGCTACTGCTTGAGCCAATCCCTATTCAGATTTTTGAAGACAATCAGAGTTGTATTAGGCTCTCACTATCAGAGAAGATTGGTGGGAGGACTAAGCACATTGATGTCAAGCATCATCTAGTGAAGGAGATGCAACATCAAGGGTTAGTCAAGATAGACTACTGTCCCACAGGGAACATGACAGTGGACATCTTCACGAAGCCGTTGTCTAAAACCAGTTACCAGGAACTGAGAGGGAAATTAAATCTTGTGGGACATGGAGACATGCAAGGTTGAAAAGAAGGGGTGTTAGAGATATTGGGTTTCAACCAAGCACGTCTCACACAAGCTTGAAGGAGGGGCAGCTCTGCTGCAACCTAATCTTCCTGCTTTGTGTGGGAGGGGCTTGAATCCCAATTTCCTGTTCCTCTCCTTCCTTTCCTTCCCCTTTTCTCTTTGAATCTCAACCGGGAAGGATGGTCATCCATGACTGTCCTCATGGCTCATACCTCCATTCAGCAAGGCCACATTGAGAAGACTGTGGGTTTGGTCAGAACCTATCACTCGCATGCATGGTCCGTTTTCACCATGAAACTGTGATCTACAATAAACTGTAAGCTATTTTTATGTTACTTTACATTAACGTGTGAAGTGTGCTTATTTTGTGGTTTTGAACTGATTAAGCCTTGTGCAAGTTGCTGGACGCTTGTGCTCTGCTATAAACTAATTAAAAGCTGCATGGATTTCTGTTATTAGCATTTCAGAATTCCTACAAAGATGACCAGGGACCAAAGATGAGGGGTGTGCCTTCATCGGCCTGAAATAGCCAATACAGTGCCTCTGGAATCCAACCACCTATTGGTAGGCTGACCATACGTCCTGTTTTGAACGGGACAGTCCCATTTTTTAAACAATTCCTGACCATCCCATCATTTTAATAAAAATGTCCATTTTGTCCCATTCTCAATGAGAGAGCGCTCACCCACCCCGTTTGCCGGGGTGCCGCAGGGACCACACTGCCAGCAAGGCTGTTAGACTTTGTCTGGCGAGCCGTGGGTAGGTTAGTGTCCCATTTCTGTCTCAAGGAAATATGGTCAGCCTACCTATTGGTCACCTGATATTGCCTTTGATTTAATGGGTGGTGAAGTATAATAGGTTTTATATACTTGTGGCTATCATTGGATACTATCAGGTTAAAGGAGAAAACACTACTTTAATGCCAGTACCCACTAAAGATGACCTAAGCCTGTCTCACTGATGGGCTAGAGATGTGAAGGCAGCATCATGGACCTGGTGACAAAGAAGGTTGCTGGGGCACGCTTGATGCAAGTGAAGAGAGAGCCTAACAACCAGAGGACACATTGCATTCATATTCTTTAAATATCAAACCTATTGTATGAGAACAGCTGATCAGAACTAACCCCACTGTGCACAGAGTCGTGGATTTAACTCATCCTCCTTGTCATCCAGCTTCTCTCAAAGCTGTGTTTGACTCAGGAGAGAAGGGGGCATTGATGGGAATATTGCAGCTTCCCTCTCGTGCAGATAACTGTGGAATAGGCAGTTTACATCCTTGAATTCCCTATCCTGATCAGTTCTCCCCATAGCTGCTATTTAGATCAGTACACACAGATGGACATTTTAAAAGTAATCGTGCATTTAATATAGCTTGTAGTTTGGAAGGCTGGGGAGCAAATCCTACATTCTATGTACTCTGTGTTGTGTACTCATGTTGTTTGTTTCAGGAAGCTATGGGGGGGAGTTGGCCTTTAAGCCATGCGGAGACCCTGCTGCCTGGGGTAACTTAGGCCTCTGGCTTTTTAATTCTCAGTTGTTTCTTTTCCTCTGATACACAAGCTATGCTCATTTTAGCAGGCCCCACAGCTATTTTCAAAAAGCACTGTCAAGACAGTAACTACTAATTATCCAGTCCCTTTATATAATTCCATTTATTGTTGAGGTACTTTTAAAATATATTATTATTAAGTGTTTGTAACAAAAGAAGTTGTTATGAAAAAAATCTTATTCTGAAGATTTCTATTGTGAAGTCTTTATTTTCTTAAAAGGGGATGTGATGCCAAAAAGTTATTTTTTAAAGTATCAACTGTTTTTAGGGGGGTTCCGCCTTTATCTTTTGATTTCTGTGATGATTAAAGATGCAACTCTTTTCACTGTGGGGGAAATGAGTGACTATTCCTTCTCTGTACATCTACGCCTTGTGCTTGTTCTCTTTATAACTTGCGTATTATTAAGTAAGAAAATTTAACCTTTTAAAGGGTAAATTAATCCTGTTTTCTTGTATTTGACCTCTTAGGCACTAGACTGGGCACAGGTTTGAGGGAGCACTCAGCAAAGGTCTTTGGGGAGGTACATTTCTATTAGTGTGGCCCAAAGGTTGGGTTTACTTAGTGGTAATTATTTTACTCTCAAGAAACCATGTGGAGCAATGCAGCGATAGAGTCACTATACAGTATATATAAGCTGCTCAAAAAAATAAAGGGAACACTGAAATAAGACATCCTAGATCTGAATGAATGAAATATTCGTATTAATTACTTTGTTCATTACATAGTTGAATGTGCTGACAACAAAATCACACAAAAAGCAATGGAAATCAAATGTAAGCAACCCCTGGAGGTCTGGATGTGGAGTTACACTCAAAAATTAAAGTGGAAAAGAACACTACAGGCTGATCCAACGTTGATGTAATGTCCTTAAAACAAGTCAAAATGAGGCTCAGTAGTGTGTGTGGCCTCCATGTGCCTGTATGACCTCCCTACAACGCCTGGGCATGCTCCTGATGAGGTGGCGGATGGTCTCCTGAGGGATCTCCTCCCACACCTGGACTAAAGCATCCCCCAACTCCTGGACAGTCTGTGGTGCAACGTGGCGTTGGTGGATGGAGCGAGACATGATGTCCCAGATGTGCTCAATTGGATTCAGGACTGGGGAACGGGCGGGCCAGTCCATAGCATCAATGCCTTCGTCTTGCAGGAACTGCTGGCACACTCCAGCCACATGAGGTCTAGCATTGTCTTGCATTAGGAGGAACCCAGGGCCAACCGCACCAGCATATGGTCTCACAAGGGGTCTGAGGATCTCATCTCGGTACCTAATGGCAGTCAGGCTACCTCTGGCGAGCACATGGAGGGCTGTGCGGCCCCCTAAAGAAATGCCACCCCACACCATTACTGACCCACTGCCAAACCGGTCATGCTGGAGGATGTTGCAGGCAGCAGAACGTTCTCCACGGCGTCTCCAGACCCTGTCACGTCTGTCACATGTGCTCAGTGTGAACCTGCTTTCATCTGTGAAGAGCACAGGCCAGTGGCGAAGTTGCCAATCTTGTGTTCTCTGGCAAATGCCAAACGTCCTGCATGGTGTTGGGCTGTAAGCACAACCCCCACCTGTGGATGTCGGGCCCTCATACCACCCTCATGGAGTCTGTTTCTGACTGTTTGAGCAGCCACACACACATTTGTGGCCCACTGGAGGTCATTTTGCAGGGCTCTGGCAGTGCTCCTCCTGTCCCTCCTTGCACAAAGGCGGAGGTAGCGGTCCTGCTGCTGGGTTGTTGCCCTCCTATGGCCTCCTCCACGTCTCCTGATGTACTGACCTGTCTCCTGGTAGCGCCTCCATGCTCTGGACACTACGCTGACAGACACAGCAAACCTTCTTGCCACAGCTCGCATTGATGTGCCATCCTGGATGAGCTGCACTACCTGAGCCACTTGTGTGGGTTGTAGACTCCGTCTCATGCTACCACTAGAGTGGAAGCACCGCCAGCATTCAAAAGTGGCCAAACCATCAGCCAGAAAGCATAGGAACTGAGAAGTGGTCTGTGGTCACCACCTGCAGATCCACTCCTTTATTGGGGATGTCTTGCCAACTGCCTATGCTTTCCGCCTGTTGTCTATTCCATGTGCACAACAGCATGTGAAATTGATTGTCAATCAGTGTTGCTACCTAAGTGGACAGTTTGATTTCACAGAAGTGTGATTGACTTGGACTTACATTGTGTTGTTTCAGTGTTCCCTTTATTTTTTTGAGCAGTGTATATAAAAAAAAACTAAATGGCTGCTTGCCACTATCAGTGGCAGGAGTTGTCACATGCAGACCTTGCCAGAACACTTTAATATCCTTGCCAATCCAAGATTGCCAAGTGCTGATGCAGGCTTGTGGCTGCATACAAAGATTTGCAGCACTGCTGTTTGGGTAGGTGCTCCTGAGCTTATGCAGGATGACAGGCTTCCTGATGAAGAAATCTGCCTTTTTAGTGGTCCTGACTGTGACAAGTACTGCCTACCTTGGAGTGCTGTTGTATGCATGGATGCACATTGCAGACCCACTTTGATACATCTGGACAGCACAGAATGGAGTCTGCCACTGCCCACATGCTCATTATTACCAACAGGCCCTTCTCACAGTCACCCACGTCCTAGTCACCTCCCGTTTGGACTATTGCAATGTGCTCTACATGGGGCTGCCCTTGAAAAGTATCCGGAAGCTTCAATTGGTTCAAAATGCAGCGGCCCGCATAGTTTTGCGCAAGCCTGGGCTTGCGCATGTGTCACCTCTCTTGCGGGAGCTGCATTGGTTGCCGATTTGCTTCTGGGTCCAATTCAAGGTGCTGGTTATCACATTTAAAGCCCTACAAGGCTTGGGGCCAGGTTATTTGCAGGACCGCCTTTCCCCAGTCACATCTACCCAGTCCACCAGAGCGGGGAGGCAGGGCATGTTGCGGGTCCCTTCAGTCAGGGAGGTTTTTACTGCGAACCGCCCAGGGTCCCCCAATTGGGGGAGATGGGCGGTAATATAAGTTTAAATAATAATAAATAAAAAATCTAGTGGGACCAAGGAAAAGGGCCTTTTCCGTAGTGGCTCCCTCCCTTTGGAACATCATTCCCCCAGATATAAGATTGGCCCCCTCCTTGCTCCTTTTCCGGAAGGCCCTGAAGACGTGGTTTTGTCAGCGGGCCTGGGGACCCAAGGCTACTTCAGAGGCGATCGAGTGGCTGGTATGAATGTGTTTGCCGCCGCCGGGGGGTGTCTATTGTGTTTTTATGGTTTTTAATTCTGCAAGCCACCCAGAGTCACCGTGTGTGAGTTGGGCAGCCTTATAAATCTGTTTAATTAATTAATTAATTAATTAATTAATTAATTAATGTAGAGAGGGGCTTAGTGATGCAAAGTGGGCTTTAGGGCTGCTCTGTGCTAAGTAGACATTCTATGCACGCAATGGGAGACTGAAACTATCTGCTACCCTTAGGAAATCTCTAAAGTAGCCTTTGACCAGAACATACACATGCACATTGTTGCACACATGATGTTCCATCCCCAGAATCATTTTAAATCCTGGGAATGAGAGAACAAGAGATCAGGTATACCATCAGACCCCTTGGATCACATATGATCTCATGCTAGAACCACTTTAGAGTGACTTCTTCTCCTGAAATCTGAAATGAAGAAACAGACCTGCCATCTGGTGTTGCGTGAAAGCCACTCATATCTTCCTATGCTCTGTTCCATTTGTGGATCTGGAAATAAAACCAAACAGCAGAAATGCCACAGTAAATCCTCAGCGCTTTCTCCCCTACAGGAAACCAAACTGTGTGACTTCTGGAATGTCTCACCATTTGGGTAAATGTGAAGTGTGTAGAAACACAACATACTTAAACCAATGTTTTAATTTACTCTTATTGGATCAAATATCTAATTAGTTTAATTTAGCTGTGCTTTCACATTTAGTATCTAAAAGGCCTGTTCTAAAGCAATACAATTAGCTTAATGAGATTATAAAGCGTGTTAATGCCCATAATCAGGAGAAAATGTTTACACGTTTCTCGTAATATGCTTTGATTTAACATCATGGTATTGTCACAAAAACCATTGTGAAAACAGTTTGCTCAACTATTAAATTGCTTGGCTTCTAGAATAATGAAAGAGGGACCTTGACAGATCAGCCTTAATGCATCAATAAATCATATTAGATAGAGTTGAAATATAGTCTAATTTAGGGCTTCAGCTAAGCAAAATAAGTAAAATACTCTGCTTTGAAATTTGGCTCATAATAATATTATCATATTATCATAATAATATTATCAAGGATTATATTTAAATTGCATATCAAATCCCAAAGCTACAGAGCTTAGCAGCCCTTTCTCATCCACTCAGTTGACTGGGTCCATCGCACAAGCACTTTTCCAGTTGTGCAGTAGGAGCTACTATACTTTTGCTTTCCTCTTCTTTATTCCCTCTTGCCTCTCAAATCAGCTCCAGGGGATTCTGCCAGATGGCTAGAGAGAGTGGCAAATGGGAGAGAGAATCTTATCCACCCACTGTGGGGCTTCAGCTGCTGGACAAATAGATGTAACAGGCAGAAATTTAAAGAAACACCATACAAATATTACCATGCAAGTGTGAAAGGGCAGAGCTTGCACTGTGATGGCGCAATGCACATTTCATCATTTTGCCATTAGCGTGGTTCAGTACAGAAACATATAAAAGAGGTATCTAGCTGGCAGGCAGCATCCCATTGAACTGGGCTGATCTTCAAAAAATTAAGCATGCTTGGACCCAGTGACATACCAAGGGCAGAGCAGTGGGGACAGTCCAACTTAGCTGCAGGCCATAAGGGAGTGCATTGTCTGGCAACTTGGAGATGACGAAGAGGCTATCTAGAAGGCTGGCAGCAGGTGTGGAGTTAGGTCCCTGCTGCAGGTGTGATGTTCAGCTGTTTGGCAGTCAGTGGCATGGTACAGCTGCTATGGAGGAGGGGGACATTGAAAAGTGATCTGCTCCGGGTGTTAAATACATAGGTGCACCACTGGTTGGACCTGATAACTACTTTTACAGGAGACCACAAGGCAGAGCTTTCCAAACTGTGTGTCGGGACACGTTAGTGTGTCGGCTGCAGTGTCTGGGTGTGTCGTGGCTGCTGCTGCCTCCGAGCCCTGCCAGGATTCCACGCAGGTCCTAGTGCCTGCTTTGTGCCTGGCTGCTTCCAAACCTGCTGATTCCGTGCAGGTCCTAGTGCCTGCCTGGTGCCCTGCTGTAAGAGTGTGTCGCAAAATGATGCATGTCTAAAAAGTGTGTCACCAACATGAAAAGTTTGGAAAGCTCTGCCACAAGGGAATACAGTGTTCTAGGCCAGTCTTTCATACTGGCTAGGGAATTCTGGGAGTTGAAGTCCACACATCTTAAAGTTGTGGAGATTGAGAAACACTGGCCTAGGCTACGGTTTTTCAAACATTGTTCCATGGAACCTAGAGTTGTATGAGAAGTTGTTAGGGTTCCATGCAAGACTAAGGGCAAAGAGAAAGACGTTCACTTCACTGGAGCCAATTTTCTGTCACTAGAGCTTTGCCTCTTGATCAGGGATTCTGGGGATTTTTCTTTTTTAAAAAAAAAACTAACAGGTTCCACCGCCTGAAATGTTTGCTCTAGGCTAAACTTGAAATAGAAAATCTATTCCAGAAGGCAGTGGTGAACCACATTTGTGCAGTTGCCAAGAAAACTGCATGGCTGTGTCCATAAGTCACTGGGAATCAATTTCAGTTTAAAGAAGATTTTATCATTACCTTTATTTGAAAAAGATTTCCCCTATGATATGCATAAATGCAAGGATTTATGCTCATTTGGCTTAAGTATGCCACAGTTTTTTTTACAATTAAGCTGCTCTTTTTAGGGCAGGTAACCATTTGTTTGTTTAGGTCTGATTTTATTTTTAATTTACACATATGCTTCCTGTTCAGGGGCGTGGTGGCTCAGCAGGTAAGACGCCAGGCTTGTCGATCAGAAGATCACAAGTTTGGAGGTTCGAATCCCTAGTCCCGTGTGACGGAGTGAGCTCCCGCACTAGCCCCAGCTCTTGCCAACCTAGCAATTTGAAAGCATGCAAATGCAAGTAGATAAATAGGTACCACTTCGGTGGGAAGGTAACAGCATTCCGCATGCGTCATGCCAGCCACATGACCACGGAAGCGTCTTTGGACAATGCTGGCTCTTTGGCTAAGAAATGGAGATGAGCACCGGCCCCTAGAGTCGGACACAACTGCACAAATGTGCAGGGGGAACCTTTACCTTTACCCTTTCCTGTTCAGAACACATGTTATTTATTTACTGAGAACACTGTCATCTGTTTTTTCACCAACATATTCCAGATCCTGGAACTCAACCAATAACTACATTATAAGTATTTCAAAACATATACCATAGCATTATGACAATTACCATAACATTCAAGGAGCTAAGTAAACACAAAGTCCCTTCTTACTGTGTGTGTTTTCGGGGAGAGGAGGGCAGGTAAACGTATTACTCAGACCAAATGACTCATTCCCTTCAAAAAGGAAAGAGATATAACTTTGTAGTGGAATAGTTGTTTTGTCTGCAAAAGTGGTATTTTCCTTTGAAATCCTGGAGTGTCACTGCTGGACTTCAGATCTTTGCAGATCGACTTTGTAGATCAAGACTTGGCAGCATTTTTTCAGCTGAGTTCAGCTTTAGTCATTCACAGTGGTAACCTGTCGATCCTGCATAGTAATATCAGGTGGGGCTGAAATAAGCTATAGGTGAGCCAAAATACCCAAAGTAAGTGGGACCTTCTGTTTTTTTTTTTTAATTTATGACATCTGCTTCTTTGTTTTTCCAATCCCCCCTTTTTCATTTGTTTTGGCCACCTATTTCTCTTTCTCTTATAAAATAGGCTGCCAGAGAAAGGCAGTTCTCCCTTTCCAGGGATATGAATTGCTGTGAGCCCAGTGAACTGTTCGGACATGATGAATTATTCAAATAATGCAATCACTGTATTTGTAGTTCAGTGTAAATACTAAATTTGTAGAGCAACACTTTTGAAGGTCCTGGTTTGGGGAAGAGCCCTCGAGGGAATGCAGCTATACCTGTTCTTTCACACTGCCATATTTTTGTTTAGTATTTAGTTTTCTATTCTCAGAGATAGCACTTCTTTTTCAAGCACCCTCCTATTCACAGTGAATTGATAAATGTATCTATGTATAGTTGCTCCCAGCATCAGCATTTGCATCAACACTTTATAGCATTTTTCATTACTATGTTTTTTCTCATTTTATTCTGTGTTTATACTGTATAATAATAGTTCTGTTCCCTTGGTAGGTTTAATATTAGGGTTCCATATTCTTTGAGGGAAATTAAATATTTTAACACCCTAACCCTAATCTGTGAAAAGTTTGCAGTTACTTCTTTTTTTTTAGTGATTTTCTGAAGTTGATGCAAGAAAAAACTCATTCGTTTCAGAATGAATGACATTCCTCCTAATGAGGAAATTATGAAGACTGGCATTTTTGAAAAACAAGGTCTCTACTTGAGCTCCTTTAAATAAAAATAGAATATTAAAATAAAAAGGTAAATGGATATTTGTTTTGGTTAAATGATACCTAACATAGGCTTGCTGTGTTTTAAAGCAATGCTATGACTGGCAGATATTTTTGAAGAGCATGTGAAGAAGAAAAGAAATGAGCTACTAAGATATTCTACCCACTCAAGATGATTCATAATCTACTCAGCAAAAGGATAGGGAGAGAAAATAGGATTGCCAGCTTCTTAAAATGGGCTTGGTTCCTGTGCCTTTAAGGACAATTTGATCTGTTAATATTAGAAAGTTGATATTTTCTTCTACGTATCTACATGCCTTGCAAAACTTCAACTTCTCCTCCTACCAATCAAGGTACTTTTAAAAGTATAAAAGTATTGCTATAAGTTTTTACTTAGGTCTCTTCCCTTGTTTAAATAATTCATAAATTGGTTTCTTTTCTTTTTTTATTGTGTAGAAGCAGGATGATGATGATGATGATTGATGATGATGATTAGATTTTTATCCCGCCTTTTTTATATATAACCCAAGGCAGCAAACATACCTAACACAACTGCATCCGACACACACACACACACACCAATTAATAGGTTAATATGTTTTAACATATTAGGCACCATCACTGGAGAGATTGAGGGCTCAGTCAATGTATTCTGGGAGAGAATGTTCTAAGCTTTGGGAATGCTGCAAAAGGGTCCTGAGAAGTGATTGCTGTGGTCCAAAGATGGAGTAACATAATGGCATCTGCACTATTGCTATGTTCTTTTATGTGCTTCAAGCTTCATACCCTCATAATGGCTTAGCCTACATATAAGTTTTATGTTGCACCAATAAATAAAAAGTAAAGGGCACTGTAATAAACCCAATTTAAAGTAGTACAACTCAACCCCCCTGCACTGATAGTTATGAAACATGGCATGCTTCATCATCTCATAATGGTTTGATATTATTGCCAATTTTATATCATTCCAATGAAAACCAAAAAGTATAGGTGCCAATAGATATTTAAGTTATCCTGTGCTTAAATATGGGAGGGTGGAGTTTCTTTTTGTCCTGTTCATGCACCAGAGTGGGAAACAAGACAGAACAGGCTCCATCCAGCACCAATCTGTCATAAGACATATCTAGCAATTTTGTTTTTTTTAAGTTTTTATTTTTTTAAAACAAAGATAAAAAACTACAAAAAACAGAAAAAACACTACAAACAAAAAAAACACTAAAAGTGCAAAAACACAAAAGAAAAACCTTTTAGAAAGTTACATACATGCAGGTGACTTCCAGCTTTCAAAAGCAAGAATATACAGCAATTCCCATATACAAACCCTTCCTCTATATCAAACCATTATCACATTATTTCTATAAATCCCTCCATTAACACATATACAAACCTCTAACACAATTGCTCCTTCCCCTTAGATAATATATATATATATATATATATATATATATATATATATATACATACATACATACATACATACATACATACACACACACACACACACACACACACACACACACACACATATATATATATCTAGCAATTTTGGATGGCCTCAAGGATCCCACCACAAAGCAATTTATGCTATTCTTCATAACTCCCATCTCTAAAATATGACTTCTTATATCCACAAGTTAGTATGCCAGTTATGGACCAAGATGCCATGGTGACAATAACCCACACTTGAATAACCACTTGTTTGGATTACTGTAATGCATTTCATGTGGAGCAGCTTCTGGAGATGACTAGATAGGTGCAGCTGGTCCAAAATGAATGGCTAGCTTAGTGATGGGCCAATCCCATCACAGAAGAGCAACACCACAACTAAAATAGCTGTATCAGTTATTAATGAGAGCCAGTTTGGGGTAGTGGTTAAAGGCACCAGGCTAGAAATCGGGAGACTGTGAGTTCTAGCCCTGCCTTAGGCACAAAGCCAGCTGGGTGACCTTGGGCCAGTCACTTTCTCTCATCCCTAGAAAGAAAGAGACCATGGCGAAGCACCTCTGAAAATGTTGCCAAGAAAACTGCATGGATTTGCCCACGTAGTCACAAGAAATCCACACTAAATCAAGGGCACACGCACACATGAAAGTTAACAATAGGCTGCTGGGCTCAGTGGAAAACCCTGGCAATGACCTACAAAGACCTATATGGTATAGCACCAGGCTTCGTCAAGTATTGCCTTGTCAAGGTTGAATGTGCCCATCCAGTAAGAACATTGTGAAAAGGCCTGCTTATAGTTTATAGTCTACATAAGATGAGGGGAACATGGACCAGGTGAAAAACCTTCTCTGTTGCCTCTTCTTTACTTTGGAAGTCTTTCCCTCAGGAAGTTCCAGCAGCCCCTTCCCTCCTGACATTCCATAAAGTTATTAAAACATCACTGTTTTAACTAGAATGGAATGTTTTGGGGTTCTGGGGGATTGTTATTAATTGCATGCCTTTCTTTTTGTTTTTATTCTGTATTTGCTCTGTTGTATGCTACCCAGAGCCTGCAGACTGGGGCAAGCTCCAAAACCTGTGAAATAAAGAAATAATTAAATCTTCAAGGCAGAGGCGATGCCACGTGCCTCCACAAACCCCTTGCAGTCTCCCTGTTGTCTCTCACCTCTGCTCTAAGCCTCCTCTGTCATTTGCAAAAGCCAGAAGAGGCTTCTTCACAGGAGCTACACTTGTACAGAAGCCTCTTGCTTTTCGCAAGAGTCAAGAGCATGGCCTTGCAGCCTCCTCTTAGCATCAGCTAACACTTGGGAAAGCAAGAAGAAGAAGCTGAACAAAAGCCACCTCCATCTTTGGCAAGTACCCAAAGAAGCTGGAGGGCTGCAGTGAAGCAGAGTGAAGCAAAGCAACTGGTCACCTCTCTTCACCCTTCCTGCGATGTTGCTGTGCATCCAACAGCACCACAAACATGCTCTAGCAACTGCTCTTTTTTTCCTCCTGTGTCCTCTTGACTTTCACCTGTTCCCTAGCCTTAATCTGATGCACCCCTAGCTGTTCCGACATTAAACTTATTTATTTATTTATTTGAATTTATATTACCGCCCATCTCCCCCGTCAGGGGACTCTAGGCGGTTCACAATAAAGCAGTAAAAACATAAATAAAAATTAACAATATTAATAAATAATATAAAATCCAAGCATAAAAGATGTTTAAAAGATGGTAATACTGGGGAGCTTCATGGGACCAGCCATCCCCAAGAGGAACTGTTGGCATTTCCCTCCCAGGCAAGCCGACAGAACCAGGTCTTTAAGTCTTTTCGAAAGGTCTGGAGTGAGGAAACCCGCATCAGCTCTGGGGGTAAGATGTTCCAAAGGGCGGGCGCTACTGCAGAGAAGGCCCGCCTCCTGGACCCCGCTAGATGGAACTCTTT
The DNA here is from genome assembly GCA_023362775.1 of Charina bottae. Classification (NCBI taxonomy): domain Eukaryota; kingdom Metazoa; phylum Chordata; class Lepidosauria; order Squamata; family Charinaidae; genus Charina; species Charina bottae. The sequence continues at coordinate 15,692,866 of JALMGJ010000017.1, read as the reverse complement.
AATTGATGGGGTCCGCAGCAAGCCCTCTCTGGCTGATCGGGTGGGATGGGTCGATGTTCTGGGGATGAGACGGTCCCTCAGGTAACCTGGCCCTATCCCAAGACATTTTTTGCCATGGATACAATCTGACATACAGTACTTCACTGACCATTCCGTTAGCATTCAGATGATCCCTAGGGGTAGGATTGGGACCACTCTATTGGCTATTTTAGGCTGGTACGACTTTATCCCCCTCCCTTCTGGTCCCTGGACACTGTCCTCCAGCCATTCTGGCTTCAGTTGTGGGAAAGTCCAGCTATTTCAAATGAGCCTCTCCCCCACATATCTGATAGATGTACAAACTGACTCCCAGCTTCCAAGAGCTGTCGATGAGTAACAGATCAGCCTGGCTAACAAGTCATAGGCACTAGGTGACAGGCACCATGCAGCGGGAGTGAGTCTGTGACTTCTGTTCAATATGGTTTAACTGCTTTTTCAGAAGAGTGCTAAATCTGAGTTTAAAAATAGCCTGATTGAATACAGTAGCTGGCAGGCTGGGAGTGGGGGTTGCACAGCACAACACTCCCCACACCTGCCAGTTGTTATAGGCATGTGGGGAGGTTACACCTTCTGCTGCACAGTACAACTCCCTGCATACCTGTCAGTTGTAACCGCTCATGGGGAGTTTCATGGTGTACTGGGGAGTGTATCTCACCCAATACATGGGCCTCCCTTTAGGGCGTATCACCTTTCAAAGGACCTTGAAAAAATGTTGAATTCATGTTTTAAACTAGCAGTTCTTGACAGAGCAGACATGGGGGGGGATGGTTGCATGATTCAGCAGGAGAACTCGCTGCCACTTCATTATTTTATTTATTTTATTTTATTTTATTTTATTACATTTATATTACCGCCCATCTCCCCTGTCGGGGACCCTGGGCGGTTCACAATAAAACATAGTTAAATAGATAAATATAAAATTACAATAAATAAATACTATAGAATCCAAGTATAAAAGATGTTAAAAATGGAATACTGGGAGGCTTCATGGGGCCAGCCATCCCCAAGAGGAACTGTTGGCATTTCCCTCCCAGGCAAGACGGCAGAACCAGGTCTTTAAGCCTTTCCGGAAGGTCGGGAGTGAGGAAACCAGCCTCAGCTTCGGGGGTAAGGTATTCCAAAGGGCGGGCGCAACTGCAGAGAAGGCCCGCCTCCTGGACCCCGCTAGATGGAACTCTTTGGTCGATTGGGTCCGCAGCAAGCCCTCTCTGGCTGATCGGGTGGGATGGGTAGATGTTCTGGGGATGAGACGGTTCCTCAGGTAACCTGGCCCCTCCTTATCAGATGTCAGCTCTAAGTCAGGCAAACCTGGAGTGCATTTTGACAGATGCCTAAACCATTAGTGTAGCTAATATAATATAATATAGTGCAGAGAGTAAGGAAGATTACCTTGACGGAGCTATGCAGGAGCTGTTGCCCAGGCAAAAGGGGCTGAAGAATTTTTAAAGTCCAGAACAGCCAGATAACATCCAGAAGTGGTTCAGATAGATGGCTTCCTAATCCACTGATCTGTAAGAAAGAGGAGGCACAGAACAATCAGACTGATTCTGTTATCAGAGCCAATTTCAGTAAGAGTAGTTTTCGCATTCCCATGGAGTTGATTTCCTGGTCTGCACCATCTAGTGGGGCTGACATCGAGCCATCTGTGAAAACTCATATCTTTCCTGGACCTAGCATAATCCCATGTTAAGGAGAGTGATTGGTAAATATTTTCCCACCAGCTGGTGATGGGAAGGGAGGAATCCAAAGTGGGGAGAATCCACCAGTTTCTTTCCAAAATACACAGCAAACAAGGATGCCTATCGCAGAATAGAGATTGACTGTGAGGGCTGCAAACGCTGTGCCAGGATAGTTTTCTGTCAGCATAAAGATGAGTAGGTAGCACTTGAAATGAGTTGTAGAAGGAGCCATTAGAAGCAAGGGAGAAGGTTGCTTCACAAAGTGGCGTCAGGAGGCTGCAGGACTCCAGTCTTTATTGTAGCAAAGCACCCATTCAAAGTTATGCACAGCCCCAATATTTACTATCCCCCCCTGTAAAAACTATTATTTGGTTTTTACCTTGGGAAGATTCTGTGGGAGCACCCAGCATTTTTGGAGGGCTACATGCATTTCTGGAGCCTTTCTGCTGTATATACTCAAAGAAGGAGATCCATCCTAAGGTTATAATTTACCATTTCTAAAAATATTCCTAACATACAGCATCAGCACACTTCTGCCTGTCATGACTTTAAAAAAAAGTGCAAGAGTTATTTTTAAACTAGGTAGTCTAGGGAAAAAGATAAGTGATGCTGTTTCTGTTTTTTTTCTCTCTCTCTCTCTCATACATAAGCCTCCATATTCTGTCTCAAATCAGTCACTAATTCTGATGGATCTCTCTCCTCTCTCTTTTTACAACTACCTGTTATGTAAAGAACAGCTTCATTACTCTATTGTACAGAATTTTAATTAATGTTGCTTATCTGAAGCCCAGTAGCTCTACGAGAAACAGACACGGGGGATTCATCAGCCTCCATAGAGAAAGCAAGAGAGAGAAATGTGGTGAATTCCATGCACAATAAGACAAAATTAACATTTACAATTCTATCTTGGTGGCATTTACTCTATCCTGCACTCAAAGAAAAAAAATCTTTACATTGAGATCCAGTAAGTATTGGAGAAACTGACATGATCCTGGAAATTACATCCATCTAGAATGGTTTGGTTAAATGCTAGGCTACTTTTAAATACTGGTTTATTGCTTTTCCATTTTCAGTTTATTGCTGTCTTTAAAACAGCTTGCAAAATCTTTTCAACTGTAACAATGATGTGTTGGATCCAAAATTGCTCCTGTGCTTATGAAAGTCAGCATTTGTTCTTACTCTGTATGCCTTTTACAGCCTCCTCACCATATGTATGTGTTCCTTCACACTATAGGCTGGGAAGTATTGTTTGTTCATTCCTAAAATACTGAAGGAGGCGCCATCACCTTTGTGCACACATTTTTTTATCCAATTCAAACCAGTAATACTGGCAGTGCTGGCTAATGGGCACAGTCTTTTGGGGGAGTCTGTAGGCAAGATGTCCTCATCCTCTGAGTGGGTTCCTGTTTTCCTGGCCAATCTTGCCATGGTTCTTTTATCTGCTCACTTTCTCTGTCTTGGCCAATCCAGGCACACAGAGGTAGAGAGGAAGAGAAGTGATAAATGCATCTCAATCCAACTCTGCTTTCATCTGGAGAGAGCACTGTTGGAAATTCAGCAAATCAACATGCCTCATTTGCATGTAGATGAGTTCATCCCAGGTTGCAATTCTCTATGTCTTTGAGGAAGTTGTTTTGTTACCACTCCCACTTCCTCTTTCTCAGTCAGTCCTTCTTTGAGTCTCTCCAGTGGAGAGGCAAGCATGCTGCTTGCTCTCTCTCTCTCCATCTTAGGCCATGGATGGGCCTAGGAGAATTTTTCCCCCTCTCTCCACACAGCTCTTAGCAGCTATAGGGTTAAGAGTCCACAAAGTTTAGAGAAAAGGAAAGGAGAAACTGAAACATCATTTATCTACTGAGAATGCTGTACCTGGACCGAATAAATGTAAGAACTCTTTTGTACTTACTTTTTGAACCTACTATGTCTAAGCGTGTGATTCTTTATGCTTGGGTGGGCTAAAAGTGGATGGAATGGAAATGGATCTCTCTAACATGCTCACTGGCTCTGTTTTTAAACAATATTCTTTTTCTGTGCACAAGCTTATACTACGTTAAGCTCTGCTCCATTCACTGGTTCTAACAGGCCACTGAATGATCTGCAAGCACGCGGTAAGAGGAGGAGCTGCAAGAGGGACAAAACCTCTTACATATCAGCTGGGAGACCCTTCCAGGGTCAGCCTGAGCAGGTGCCTATTGATGCCAGCCAAATGCACTGGCTTGCCTCTTGAATTCCACTGAACCTCTCTGCCCAGAGGGTCATTTCCTAATCCACTTCTCTGCCCACCTGCAGGGCAGCCAGCCAATCAGAAAAATGGAATCTGTGGGGGTTGCACAATCTATCTGAATCAGAAAAACAAAGATCAGAAAGAAGTAAATGGATTCACCACAAGCAGTGAATGAACTTGTTTACAAAAGGCTCTTCTTGGATATTAATCCAATAATTAATGTGGGTGGGGAGGGAGATTAATATTGAAATATCATAGCATAATGCCAGGATAAGCAACTTGCAGCCTGTAAGCCATAAGTAGCCTGCCCAACTGGTTCGATCTGGCAGGGTTGGCGCACTCCGGGTTCCATCAATTAAGCAATGCCATCTGCCTGGACCCTGGAAGCGCGCCTTCTCTGTAGCAGCACCTGCCCTCTGGAATTTCTCCCTGAAATTCAAACGGTTCCCACCCTGCTGGTATTTCAAAGAGCCCTAAAGACTTGGCTCTTTGCCCAGGCCTTTGGCAAGGACAACTGATGCCCCTTTCTTCCTTTCTGTTCCTGTCTGGGTTTGTTTTCTTTGTCATCGTTGTTCTTTTGTTGTCTGCTATTTTTGTGGCTTTTTGTATTGCTCTTTGTTTTTAAATGTTTTAGCAATTGTAAACTGCCCATAATCACTGGGAGTCAGGCAGCATACAATCTTAATAGATTATGGTTGATCACGCAGTCAGGCAGATGTTTAGACTGGATTTGGCATTTTTGTCCACCTATTGGACCTGGGATAGGCAGATGTTGTTGTTTAATAATATTAAAGGTATTGTCACAGGATGTAAGCTGTTCCAAGTAAAGCTGCCTTTTTATTATTATTATTATCATCATCATCATCATCATCATCATCATCATCATCATCATCTACAATTAGACTTACAGTCAAAGACTGGTGAAAACTTAATAATTCAAGTGCTAACCAAGGACCTAAGAATTATTAAGGTAGCATCTGAGGATATAAGTAGTTCCAAGCAGGGTTTTTGTTTTGTTTTTGTAAAATTAGGATGTTCAGGTTGATACATTCAAAATTTCCAACTATCAAGGGAGTCCTTTAGGTATTGTTCCAAGGGTTCCAATCACGATTGGTATAACAGCAGATTTCTTTTTCCATAAGCGTTCAACTTTGATCTGCAAGTCTCGGTATTTCGTAATTTTTTCAGATTGCTTTTCCTCAATCCTACCATCACCCAGTATAGCAACATCAGTGAACCAGACTTTCTTCTCTTCAATGACTGTTGTGTCAGGCATGTTATGAACAAGGTGCCTGTCTGTCTGGATTTTAAAGTCCCATAAGATCTTAACCCACTGATTTTCCAAAACCTTCTCAACTTGATGGTCCCAGTGGTTCTTTTTACATTCAAATCCAAACCACTGGCAAAGTTTCCGATGATGATGATGATGATGATGATGATGATGATGATGATTTGCATCTCTCAGTCTGCTCCTGAAATTTGTTAGCAATCTGCTCCCATTTCTACCCATATATCTTCCCATCCCAGGAAACAGCCTGAATCTTACCATCAAAATTCAACCATTTTACAACATACTGTAGCCCCCAACCCAAGGAAATGTGTCTATCCCTGATATAATGGGATTTATTGGTTTGTTTTACTAACAGCATAAACATGAGCTACACAGAGGGCAATACTATGACCCTAACCAATTTAGGGCAACATGCTACCTTAGTGGATATAAGACAAACTTCGTGATGTATACAATTCTGTCCTCCAACATCTGCTGTCTTGTTGGAAAGAGGATTATAATTATTCTGGAAGGGATATCTTCCAGGCCTCTGTTCTCACTTATTTAAAAATCTTTAAGCCAGACTTAAAGCGGTAACACAGATTCCCATGCCTGAAGTAGAAGATGGCTTCAAATAGATGATAGGCCTTTGACAGAAATTCAGATACAGGACTGGCCACTTGAAAATAGGTCATATTTTCATATTTGGTTGCGTTACTTGGTTGCAAGATGTCCTTGCCTAGCTATGGTTGGGTTAACAAATTAGAGCATTTTTAGTAAAATCACTATATCCTGTGCTTTGCAGTGAACCCCTTTGTTCACTGAGACTCTATATTTATCCTGGATTTGCCATAAATCTGCCCCTTTCTACTTCTCTGCCAATTATATATTATTCAGAATGTCTCTTAGAATGATTTCTCCTTGTTATATTGATTCTGACATCTTCTCATCTGCCCCATCCTTATTTTTTTCAGGGCTGTTTTATTTAATTGGTTATTTCCTCTTCTCTTCCTCTAGGCTATTACAATCCTACTTCTATAAGTGAAAAGGAGTGTCAGAAAGTTTTATTATTCACACTTTGGGGAGGAGGATATCTGCAGTAACTGGGATCTTTCACAACATGTTACTATTTATACTATTTGTTACTATCTCCCATTGGGGGAGTTGGGCAGTCATATAAATTTAAATAATAAATAAATAAATAAATAAATAAATAAATAAATAAATAAAATTTAACACACAAATTTAGGGGATAATGGTATTCTTTATATTTTAAACGTTGACTCCAAGGAATCGTAGCTAGGCATTCAGCAAACCACTGGTCAGCAGATCACTTCCAGAGTCTCCAAGAATATCAGAAGCAACAAAAAAAAAATCATGACCTGCCTCTTTCAGCCTAAGATTCCAAGACTACCACATGTGATTGGCCCCAGAATTTCCCATTTATTTTTACAAACACACAAGGGCATCCAAAGGTTTGTTTGCAGATTGAGGGAAATGGTGGCTGCCATGTTTCGCACACATGTAAAAATGTCAGCTGTTATGGCACATTTGCAAAATGGGGGCCCTCCAGTTTTCATGTGTAGGAACACACCGACTGTCCAGTCACTGAGCAAGAATGGAACTGAAAATAAGTACATGCACAAAATAGTGGCCACCGTGTGTCTTTCTTCTTCAGTGACATCATGATGATGATGATGATGATGATGATGATGATGATGATATAGATATATTTGGTTGGATAAAAGATGTTATTTGTGCAGGATACACGGTACAGATCAAGCAATACATAGACACACAGACAAAGAGACACACAGACATAATGACCTACAAAAAAATAAAGTCCTGAAACACACTGGGCCCAAAGCTGTGCTTATCAACATTGCTTCCAGTTGCACTGCTCTTGGCCAAGGTGTAGAATGCAAAACTATTTCACACAAAACAGATAAATCTGGTATGCTCTGGGTTATTTTCCCCTTAGGCTTTCCATCATGAAAAGTCAGTGCGAGGGACTAAACATAGGCTGTAACACATTCAACGTGAGGAGCCCAGTTTGTTTTTTAAATAATGTTGCAAATCTGTTATTGGGTGTCTGCACACTCTTTACTTGTTTGTTTAAAAGATTTTAGTTCCCCTTAAGTGGCGTACCAACTCTTACAGTGGTGTACAAAGACAGTGATGCACCACTCAGTTTAGTCTCCTCAGAAATACGTTGGATTTGATTATTCCAAAGGCTGACAGGAGCAGAGTTTGTATAACTAAATGCCAATGTGATGGAACCACCAACTCTCCTACATTTTTTTTTCTACATTCAATTTGAAGAAGCAGAATTTGCTTCAGGATTTTTTTCGGAGGAGAACAATTTGGGAGCCATTCTCAGGGGTGGAATGTAGTGTTCTTGCCCACTGTTGTAAGGTGACCAAAGGATGGGTGAAGGTTTATATTGAAGTCCTGTTTCTTATGAACGAGGGAATTCCTCTCTCTGGGCTTTTTCAGTAGTGATGCTAAGGGGCTGCTAAGAGGGAGTCCTACTCTTGAGAAATTATGGGAAATGTTCTGCTTTCCATGGAAATGTTAGATAAATTGTCCAGTCAATTTATCTTCCCAGACTTTTAGTGGAAAACCTGAAAGGCCACTTGTGCCCAGTTCTAATTCATACTAGGAAAACCAAAGTATATAAATTCCCCTTTCATCAAGATAAATTACCAGATGATGTTGAAATAAATAGGAGTATGAAAGGGGTAGAGCTTTGATCACAATGCCACACCTACCACTTTGCAGATTTTGTCTATCTCCTTGCGGCTGGTCTTGGCCTCAACCTTCTCTTTTCCACAATGGCGACTTAAATTATACTGACATAAGTTTCAAACTTTTTCAGGTAGTGAAATATGTTAGTTTTTTAAAAAAAAAAAAAATCCCAGAACCCTTGTAAAAAGCTAAAGGTTCCCCCCGCACAGTTGTTCAGTCATCTCCGACTCTAGGGGCCGGTGCTCATCTCCGTTTGTTAGCCAAAGAGCCAGCGTTGTCCAAAGATGCTTCCACAGTCATGTGGCCAGTATGACGCGTGCAGAACGCTGTTACCTTCCCACCAAAGTGGTACCTATTCATCTACTTGCATTTGCATGCTTTCAAATTGCTAAGTTGGCAAGAGCTGGGGCTAGTGCGGGAGCTCACTCCGTCACGTGGGGCTAGGGATTCGAACCTCCGAATTTGCAATCTTCTGATCAACAAGCCTGGCATCTTACCCGCTGAGCCACCACGCCCCTACTAGAAGAACCCTTGACCAAGAGGCAAAACACAAGTGATTGGAAATATTTTACATTTGAGTGAACTTGGTGGTTTTCTTTTTTGCTCTTAGTTTTCCAAATTCTGTGGAACACAATTTGAAAAATCCTTACCTAGAGAACTAAAAGGATTTAAAAGACAATATATGTAAACCTCTTGAAATTCTCGAAAAGTGCTACTAAATAATAACTTTTATTACCCTTACAAACAACTTGGTTGGATACTGTATATTTTTAAGTGAATTGTATTTCAGGTCCGAAATCAGCATTAGACTAGCGGTTTGTATATGAAGAAATTTGCTTGTGTAAAATGCCATGTGCAAGCAAATTCAAATAAACTTAGAAACTCTTAAATCCACTGCTGCGTTGACAGTCGGGGGCAGGGGGGGCAATGCACAAATATCTCTAAAAGCAAGTGTGCCAGGCATTTTGATATACTAAGTGCACTGCTAATGGCAGTAAAGCAAAAAAATATTTTTCTACATTTAAAGGGAAAATTGGCAGAATGCAATACCTAAGAACTTGCTTGCAGTCTTTGTCTTATATCCATCACCACCCACGCAGGGCGTAAAGATTGGTGTTCCTTGGTGAGCAAACAGAATATCACAATGGGAGCTGTTTGCTCCTCATTTCAGCTGCTTCTGGTCTAATGAGGCAGCTTTTTAAAAAGAATAACCTTAATAGTTAATGCTATTAAGAACAAAGGCATGCAGATTGGGAAGGTTTAAGACTAGGAGAAGACTCTTAAGAGTCCCTTGGACTGCAAGGAGGTCAAATCAGTCAATCCTAAAGGAAATCAACCCTGACTGTTCATTGGAAGGACAGATACTGAAGCTGAAGCTCAAATACTTTGGCCACCTAATGCGAAGAGAGGACTCACTGGAAAAGACCCTGATGCTGGGAAAGACTTGTCAGAATCAGTGGTTCTGGGGCAGCCCAATATCCAAGAAGCCTTAGAGCAGTACGTTCTTCCAGTCCTGATAGGAGTAAACAGACTCACATGAAAGAGGTTTAGGTAAAAAGTCTATTTACAATTATTCTTACACAGTCTTCATACACAGCAGTCCAAGAAATACAGATACGTTGTCCAGAGGCACATCAAATAGAAAGAGAAAGTATAGCACCTTACACAGTACCTTTATACATATATCTGTCCAATCAGGACTCACATTACAGTAGCATTGCATCAGCCACATAACACATTTGCATACTCTTGCCAGTAGGTTGCATCAGTCCTATTACATCCTTGTGTCATCATCTTTTTGCTGATAGAATGACATAGCAGTTTCTATACCCTTTCACCTAGATACATTGGATATATTTCCATTCTGTTCTATCTGTAAATTCTAGGTTTAATTCCCAAACCTTAACAAGACTGAAGGCAAAAGGAGAAGGACAGCAGAGGATGAGATGCTTAGATAGCATCACCAATGTAATGAACGTGAATTTGAGTAAACTCTGGGAGACAGTGGAGGACAGGAAGGCCTGGTGTGCTATGGTCCATGGGGTCACAAAGAGTCGGACATGACTTAACGACTGAACAACAACAACAAAGACTAGGAAGAAGGAAGGAAGCTGTGCTTTCCAGATACTGAGGAACTATGTATAGCTCTGAGCAGCTGAGCATTGGGTATGATAGTTGGCTGCTAGAAATTGTAATTCGATAATATTTGGTGGGCCTAGGAATGTGACAGCAAAAAGCCAATCTTGCTGATCTTAGAAGCTAAACAGGGTAAATTGCAACACTGCAAATGAACATACTGTATTTCATAAAAGCACATCTTGCCAATCTATAAAGCGCAATAAGAAAAGTGTTAAAGAAAAAAAAAGAACACGGACAGCTTTGTTTGTTTGTTTGTTACAATAGCTATTGTTACTGGATTGTATCTATTCTGGAGAAAAAGAAATGCAAGAAAGCAAAGTGGCTGGCTGATGAGGCTTTACAAATAGCTGAGGAAAGAAGGGAAGCAAAAGGCAAGGGAGAAAGGGAAAGATATAAACAACTGAATGCAGAATTCCAGAGAATAGCAAGGAGAGATAAGAAGGCCTTCTTAAATGAACAATGCAAAGAAATCGAGGGAAACAATAGAATGGGGAAGACTAGAGATCTCTTCAAGAAAATCGGAGATATCAAGGGAACTATTAAATTGTAAAATTTATTTTTATACATTCATATGTGTAGAAATAATTCATTATTTCACTTATATGCCACCTTACTCTTCAGAAAAAAAAGCTTGACAACTTATTGTAAAAAAAACCCATATCCTGATAGAAGATAACAATAATTTTAATATTTATAGTATTTTAATATTTTAATATTATTTACAATATTTTATTATTTTAATGGTTACATTAATTATTTTTATCTGTTTAAAATAATTCAGTTTTTCTCTAAGACTTGTGAAAGAGATGAATCTTGGTTGCTCTTCTAAAAGCACAGAAAGGGGAGGCAAATAAGCTCTTGAGAGGATGTATTCTGCCCCTGGGATTGAGATGGGAGGAGGTTTTCTCTCATGTGCCACATAAATTAACTTCTTACACTTGGGATGCTTTCAGAAGGCCTTTTAAGGCTCTGTCGTCCAACCATCACTTTCCTCTGGATCTGTAAGTAGACTCTACAGACAAAATCCTGTCAGATTTCCCTCCTAGCAATCTGGACCAGAAACCATCCAAAGAACAAATCTCTGAGCATTGGCAAGCAATATTTATTAGATGGAAGGTTAAGATTAAAAGACAAGAATTCCAGCAAGTGCTCAACTTTGAAATAAGACTCCTATATATAGGCACTCTAAGGCAGCAAACTCTGGTGCAGTTTCTCAGACGTTTTCAAAGAAAAAGGTGATTGTTTTGATGGCTGGTGCTAGCCTTCTTATCAGTGTAAAAAATTACTCTCATACTTCCATTAAATTCAGCGAGGCTTACTCAGAATAGATATACCTTGGATGGTGCTGTCAGTTGTAGCTGTACACTTGAATGTTATACGGGTGTAAGAATGATATTTATACTTCCCAGATAGCCAACTGTCCATCCTGTTTGATAGCAGGAATGGGGAATCTTTACTCTCTAGGACTAACCCAGCCTATTCAACTAGATCCAGGATGAATAGAATCATAGAATCATAGGATTGGAATGGACATTGGAGGTCTTCTAGTCCAAACCCCTGCCCAAGGCAGGAATCCTCATACCATCCCCGACAAATTGGCTGTCCAAGCTTTTCTTGAAAACCTTCAGTGATGTCTTTAGGAGGCAGGCTGTTCTATTGCTTAATATTGTAGCATTCGAAGTCTGGAAATTCCCCCTTATTTCAATTTTGGACCTGTGGAGTCCATGGTGCTCTCTGAGCCTTGTTGTTTTCTTGCAGACGTTTCATTGCCAGGCTAGGCAACTTCTTCAGTGCAGAAAGGGAGTGGGACTTGCTCTCTGTTTATATACCCTGGCTTGTCCTGCCTGTGTTGGTGGGGGTGTTGTACTCTCCTTGGTAGTACCTTGATTGGGCTGTTGTTTGCTGCTTGGTTGATTGACTGAGTTAATAGTTCCTTGATTAGGGTCTATTGTGTTGTTTGATTGCTCCTCTGCTGCTAATCTTGCTGTTAATCTTTGCCTATCTGGTTGTTGATTGCTGGCAAAGAGGTGTTCTGGTCTTCTGGCTTTTCTATTGTCTCTTATGAATGGTATGTAAATGTTGTTTACCGCTATGTGTCTGTTGATGGCTGCTTTGTCTGAGTGCCAAGCATCCAGGAATTCTCTAGCATATTTGGACTTGGCTTAGTTTAAGATGCTCACAGTTTCCCAGTTGAAAGTATAGTTAAGTCTGTCCATGTGTTGTGAGATTAAGGAGTTTTCATCGTGTCTTCTGACTGCTAGTTGGTGTTCATGGATGCGTTCTGCTAGTCTTCTTCCAGTCTGTCCTACATAATGGCTGTTACAGTCCTTACACTGTATGTTGTAGATAACTCCTGTTTTTTCTTCTTGGGCTACTGGGTCTTTTGGTTTACCTACGATGTTCTGAAGGGTTCTGGTTGGTTTGTGTGCTACAGTGATGCCGTGTGGTTGTAACAGTCTGTTAGTAGTTTCTGAGATGTTTCTGATGTATGGCAGTGTAATCTTTTTCATAGCTTCTGTTGGTTTTGCTGTGGTGGGTTGAGTGGTCAGGCACTTTTTGATAAAGTTCCATGGATATCCATTTTGCTGGAAGATGCTATATGAGTGGTCTGTTTCCTTTTTCTGGTGTTCTGGGTTGCTGCAGTGTGTTTGTGCTCATCTGAATAGTGTTCATACACAGCTCCTCTTGTGGGAGGTTGGGTTATTGCTTTGGTAGTGGAGCACTTGGTTAGTGTGGGTAGATTTCTGGTAGATTTTGGACCTCTCACTGTAAAGCTTCCACCCATTGGTTCTTATCTTACTTTCAGAGGCTCTGGAGAAGAAATCCACACCCTCTTCCCTGTCACTGCATTTCAGGCTGTTCAGCCAACTGTGAATCCATTTGATTGTGGGACCATCCATCCCACATTGTCCCAGTTTATCAAGGAGGAGACTGTGGTTTCCTTTATCAAATGCCCTACTGAAGTCTAAGCACACTACTGGTTCAGAGAAATGGAAAGAAAAGCAAGTTGGGAGTGTGGGGAGAAAAAAAAGCAATAAAAATTCTTTGACAGAGTGAAATGTGTTTTTATTTATTTATTTATTCAATTTATATGACCGCCCATCTCCCCCGACGGGGAACTCTGGGCGGTTTACAATAAAATCACATTTAAAATAAGGATATAAAAATATAAAAAAATGTGTTTTGCAAATCTGTACCTTCCCGGGCAGTCTGCAAGTGCAGTTAAATGTTGCACAAGACAAGTTGTGTGGAGGACCTAAAATAAAATAAAATGAGGGCTTATGAAACTCAGAAAGGCAGCTGTAAGTGGGAGGAGGAAAATTTCTCATAGAAATCCCAAAGAGAGCTTCTGATACAGTTTGGGCAACCCTGTTCTGCCTCTTTACTTTAAAATGACAAGCCAAGGTTTTGTGTGATGATTGTTTGGGATTTATGTGACTTTTATCTCTCACTCGTAACACTGCAAATGAACATACTGTATATTGCTTTTCTGGCACCACTATTGCCTGCTATATTTTTTATTATTGGAAATGTTACCATTCCGTCCCTTTGGCGTATTTTTGAGCAATATCTCTGATATTTGATTCTGCATGAAGGATTACGCCAACCACATTATTCTAACAAAATAACAAAGAGGATTTGTTTCAACAACCAATAGTTTTGTGATAGAAATTATTTATTCTGCTTCAGAAACAGAATGTTTGAGCAGCCAATTCAACCTGATGTCATCTGTATTTGCATTTCACACAATTCCTGAGGATTATGGGAGTTGAAGGCCAATACATCTGAAGGACACCAAGATGGAAAGACTGTCTTAGGACAGGCTTCTCCCCCAAGCCAACTTTTTTTTTGGGGGGGGGGGCAGTGTACCTTCAAGTCAGATGTGCTGAAACTACAGACAAAACAATAGCCAAATCAAGAGATCCTGTTGCACAACTAAGAGTAATTTAGGATGAATGTTGTAATAACATACTGGCTGAATTTTTATACACTTAATCTGGCTTCTGAATTACAGTAAAACCTCAGTTTAACATGTTATGGGGGAAAGGGATGTCCATTAAATCTGAATAACTGTTAAATCCAAATTTATGTAAATTCCATCAATTTATATAATTTGTCTAATTATATATGTGATGTTTTTATATAATTTCATCAATTTACATCAAATTATGTCACTTGATAGGAGAGCCAGTTTGATGTAGTGGTTAAGGCATCAGGCTAGAAACTGGGAGACCATGAGTTCTAGTCCCGCCTTGGGCACAAAGCCAGCTGGGTGACCTTGGGCCAGTCACTTTCTCTCAGCCCTAGGAAGGAGGCAATGGCAAACCACTTCTGAAAAACCTTGCCAAGAAAACTGCAGGGACTTGTCTAGGCAGTCTCTGAGAATTGGACATGATTGAATGGATTAAAAAAAAGTCACTTGATATGCAAATGAATTAAATGTGACACAAATGACATAAATACATCAATTATGCAACCATGCAAATGACCTAATTTGATGCAAACTCGAAAATACATAAGTTATCCAGACTGCCTGTTACATCCAAAGTCCACTGAATGGAGGTCTACAGAATTGAGTTTCTGCTGTAACACATTTTCTAAGTTTGCCAATGTATTGACTCTTTAATTTAATTGCCTGTGTTCACGCAACATACTAAACCACAGAAAGCTGAACAAAGTTTAAAGTGTTGTGCAAATGTAACTGCCCTTGTTAAACATGTTATATGAATACAAGCACAGTGTACACATTCTTTGACAACCTGTGAAGTACAGTGGGAAAGCAACAGGTCATCTAATGAGCAAATGCATTTGGAAAGAGGTCTTGAGCTGAAATATTTATGATCCTGAATATCAAAACTGTATTTTCCCTTAGGACAGTTGCAAACAAGTGATCTGGCTTTTCGTAAAAGTGTGCAAACTGAGAAGAGATTCATACTCATTAAAATGAGATCAAATAATTCAGAGTGAAATAAAATAGTTTGTCTCTAGGGAATAAATTTATCTGGTATGTCATGTTTCCATTCCTTGAAATTGAAGATAATTCAGTGGCCTGTTAGAACCAGTGAATGGAGCAGAGCTTAACATTGTGTAAACTCATGGGCAGAAAAAGGAATATTGTTTAAAAACACAGCCTGTGAGCATGTTAGAGAGATTCAGGTTCTTATTCTTATACTTTTAGCCCACCCAAGCATAAAGAAACACATGCTTAGACATTGCAGGTACAAAAAGTAAGTAAGAAAGAGTTCTTACATTTATTTTGTCCAGGTACAGCCATTTCAGTAGAGAATTGGTTTCAATTCTTCTTTCTGTTCCCTAAACTGCATACCTCTGGCCCTGTTTGCTGCCAGATGCTGTGTGGAGAAAGATGGAAAAGCCTCTGGAGTTGAGGCCTAGCACATGGCCTCTCCATAGAAGGAGCTAAGGCACGTGCGTCCTACCCCATCGGTGGAAGAATCAGAGAGAGAGAAGAGGAAGTGGGAGGGGCAACAAGCAGATTCCTCTGGAAGCACAGAGTTTGCCTCCTAGAGCAATCACCCATATGCTAATGAGGCATGCTTGATTTTCTGGATTCCAACAGAAATGAATGCACCTTTGTTGAAGCAGGTGGATTAAAGGCTTAGATTGCATCAAATATTTTTATAAATTAAGATTATAGCAATAAATACAAATCCTTTAAACTTCTTATAGAAGGTCTATGCTGCTGATTCTGTGATGTAAAAATAATGCATCTGATGACAAGTTCCTTCACTGTGATTACCTGTATCTCATAAATTAAAAACTAACAGAAACTAATATATAGAATAAAGAAAGAAGAAAAGAAAAGAGGGAAAAGAGGGAACAAAGCCAAAAGTGCAGGAAAAAAAAAAAGAAAGTACAAAGAAGTAGCTTCCAATTTTCTTTACAGCAGTTATAAGTATAAATATAAATTTACCTCTTATCTATGGTTCCATCACTGTTTTCATTTTTTTATATAATCTATTTTTTTAATCATCAAAACCATAAGTCATGAGTTCATCCTTTTCTGTTTCACGCAAAAAGTCTATAAAGGGTTTCTAGTCAACCATAAACCTAGATGTCTTTTCTCTAATCAAATATGTCAATTTGGCCATCTCTGTGAGTTCCATCATCTTCACCATCCATCCTCCATTGTGGGTAATGTCGGATCTTTCCACCTCTTTGCATTTAATAATCTCACTGCAGTTACCATGTATAAAAACTAAATTACAGTAATGTTTATTGTGAAAGTGCTTTTAAGTAAAGGATTTGTGCTTATTTCTAATATTTGCCTCCAGCAAAGGAGATTGTTACCTTGTTGTGGTGCTAGGGTTTGAGCACCTCAATGATGCCATGAGCTAAACCATGAAGGGACACCCAAGATGGGAAGGTCATGGCAGAGAGGTCAGACTAAATACGACTCCTGGGGAAGGTAACGGCAACCCACCCCAGTATTCTTGCTGTGAAAACTAAATGGATCAGTACAACCAGAGATATGTCGCTATACTATCGGAATATGGGACTCCCAGGTCGGAAGATGGTCAAAATGCTACTGGGGAGGAACAGAGGATAAGTTCAACTAGCCCCAGATGTGATGACGCAGCTAGCTCAAAGCTGAAAGGACAGCTAGCGGCTGACGGTGCTGGTGGTGAAGAACGAATCCGATGTTCTAAAGATCAACACACCATAGGAACCTGGAATGTAAGATCTATGAGCCAGGGCAAACTGGATGTGGTTATTGGTGAGATGGCAAGATTAAATATAGACATTTTGGGTGTCAGTGAACTGAAATGGACTGGAATGGGCCACTTCACATCAGATGACCACCAGATCTACTACTGTGGACAAGAGGACCACAGAAGAAATGGAGTAGCCTTCATAATTAATAATAAAGTGGCTAAAGCAGTGCTTGGATACAATCCAAAAAACGATAGAATGATCTCAATTCGAATTCAGGGGAAGCCATTTAACATCACAGTGATCCAAATATACGCCCCAACCACAGATGCTGAAGAAGCAGAAGTAGATCAGTTCTATGAGGATCTGCAGCACCTACTAGATAATACACCAAAAAGAGATGTTATTTTCATTACAGGAGACTGGAATGCTAAGGTGGGTAGTCAGACGACACCTGGAATTACAGGCAAGCATGGTCTGGGAGAACAAAATGAAGCAGGACATAGGCTGATAGAATTTTGCCAAGACAACTCACTGTGCATAACAAACACTCTCTTCCAACAACCTAAAAGACGACTTTATACATGGACTTCACCAGATGGTCGACACCGAAATCAGATTGACTACATCCTTTGCAGCCAAAGGTGGCAGACATCTATACAGTCGGTAAAAACAAGACCTGGAGCTGACTGTAGTTCAGATCACGAACTTCTTATTGCAAAATTTAGAATCAGACTAAAGAGAATAGGGAAGACCCACAGATCAGTTAGATATGAGCTCACTAATATTCCTAAGGAATATGCAGTGGAGGTGAAGAATAGATTTAAGGGACGAGATTTAGTAGATAGGGTCCCAGAAGAACTATGGACAGAAGTTCGCAACATTGTTCAGGAGGCAGCAACAAAAAACGTCCCAAAGAAAAAGAAAACCAAGAAGGCAAGATGGCTGTCTGCTGAAACACTGGAAGTAGCCCAAGAAAGAAGGAAAGCAAAAGGCAACAGTGATAGGGGGAGATATGCCCAATTAAATGCAAAATTCCAGAGGTTAGCCAGAAGAGGTAAGGAATTATTTTTAAACAAGCAATGTGCAGAAGTGGAAGAAGACAATAGAATAGGAAGGACAAGAGACCTCTTCCAGAAAATTAGAAACATCGGAGGTAAATTCCAGGCAAAAATGGGTATGATCAAAAACAAAGATGGTAAGAACCTAACAGAAGCAGAAGAGATCAAGAAAAGGTGGCAAGAATATACGGAAGATCTGTATAGGAAGGATAATAATATTGGAGATAGCTTTGATGGTGTGGTCAGTGAGTTAGAGCCAGACATCCTGAAGAGTGAGGTTGAATGGGCCTTAAGAAGCATTGCTAATAACAAGGCAGCAGGAGACAATGGTATCCCAGCTGAACTGTTTAAAATCTTGCAAGATGATGCTGTCAAGGTGATGCAGGCCATATGCCAGCAAATTTGGAAAACACAAGAATGGCCATCAGATTGGAAAAAATCAACTTATATCCCCATACCAAAAAAGGGAAACACTAAAGAATGTTCAAATTATCGAACAGTGGCACTTATTTCACATGCCAGTAAGGTAATGCTCAAGATCTTGCAAGGTAGACTCCAGCAATTCATGGAGCGAGAATTGCCAGATGTACAAGCTGGGTTTAGAAAAGGCAGAGGAACTAGAGACCAAATTGCCAATATCCGCTGGATAATGGAGAAAGCCAGGGAATTTCAGAAAAACATCTATTTCTGTTTTATTGACTATTCTAAAGCCTTTGACTGTGTGGATCATAACAAATTGTGGCAAGTTCTTGGTGGTATGGGGATACCAAGTCATCTTGTCTGCCTCCTGAGGAATCTGTATAACGACCAAGTAGCAACGGTAAGAACAGAGCACGGAACAACGGACTGGTTTAAGATTGGGAAAGGAGTACGGCAGGGTTGTATACTCTCACCCTACCTATTCAACCTGTATGCAGAACACATCATGCGACATGCAGGGCTTGAGGAATCCAAGGCTGGAGTTAAAATCGCTGGAAGAAACATTAACAATCTCAGATATGCAGATGATACCACTTTGATGGCTGAAAGCGAGGAGGAGTTGAGGAGCCTTATGACGAAGGTGAAAGAAGAAAGTGCAAAAGCTGGGTTGCAGTTAAACCTCAAAAAAACCAAGATTATGGCAACGAGCTTGATTGATGACTGGCAAATAGAGGGAGAAAAAGTGGAGGCAGTGACAGACTTTGTATTTCTAGGTGCAAAGATTACTGCAGACGCTGACTGCAGCCAGGAAATCAGAAGACGTCTACTTCTTGGGAGGAGAGCAATGGCAAATCTGGATAAAATAGTTAAGAGCAGAGACATCACACTGACAACAAAGGTCCGCATAGTTAAAGCAATGGTATTCCCTGTAGTAACCTATGGCTGCGAGAGTTGGACCATAAGGAAGGCTGAGCGAAGGAAGATAGATGCTTTTGAACTGTGGTGTTGGAGGAAAATTCTGAGAGTTCCTCAGACTGCAAGATCAAACCAGTCCATACACCAGGAAATAAAGCCAGACTGCTCACTTGAGGGAATGATATTAAAGGCAAAACTGAAGTACTTTGGCCACATAATGAGAAGACAGGATACCCTGGAGAAGAAGCTGATGCTAGGGAAAGTGGAAGGCAAAAGGAAGAGGGGCCGACCAAGGGCAAGATGGATGGATGGTATTCTGGAGGTGACGGACTCAACCATTGGGGAGCTGGGGATGGTGACGGCCGACAGAAAGCTCTGGCGTGGACTGGTCCATGAAGTCACGAAGAGTCGGAAACGACTGAACGAATAAACAACAACAATCACCATATGCATGAGCAGAAAGGAATGAGTTGCCAGATTAGCACCCAGCCTTACAGAAAAAGCCATAAGAACTTATTCAAGTTTACCCATCCTTTCCAACACTATCCTTTCCATTTTTTGTATATATAAATTATTGCAGTTATGAACATTGTTAGTCATTCCAAAAATGCTGTTGTCAGTAAATTCTGTTTTTTTAATGAATGTTCTTATATGATTTATAATAGTTCTTTGCCACCTAATTCAGGAATTACAAAATGGATTATAATCCCAATATGGGTGTTGGCAATAATGTTTATTAGTGTATCCATAAGATGTTTCATTTGTGATGCCAGGCATTTGCAGGTACACCATGGATATCTGTACTGATGAGGCCTTTGTGTAGAGTTTGGTTCCTCACGGGAGCCAGTGAACATGTTGTTGTATGCACAGCATCCTTCTTTGTGGTTGTATCTAAATTATTATTATTATTATTATTATTATTATTATTATTATTTATTTATTTATTTATTTAATTTATATGACCGCCCATCTCCCCCCAACGGGGAACTCTGGGCGGTTTACAACAAAAAAGAATTAAAATAGAACATACAATATAAAACATCAATTCATACAATTAATAATAAATAATTTTAAAAATAAAATCCAGATGGACGAAAGAATAATAAAGGGAGGACTTTTTAGGATTAAGGGACAAGCCACCCCCATGAGGAACTATCCCTTCCTCCTTCCCATGCCAGGCGGCAGAACCAGGTCTTCAGATCTTTCCTAAAGGTCGGGAGGGAGGAGATCTGTCTCAGCTCCGGGGGCAAGGTGTTCCACAGTGTAGGAGCAACTACAGAGAAGGCCCGTCTCCTAGACCCCATCAGGTGACACTCTTTAATTGATGGGGCTCGTAGCAGGCCCTCCCTGAATGATCGGGTGGGGCGGGTCGATAATATGGGGATAAGATGGTCCCTCAGGTATTCTGGCCCCATGCCATGTAGGGCTTTAAAGGTGATAACCAACACCTTGAATTGTACCCGGAAGCAAACCGGCACCCAATGTAGCTCGCGGAGCAGTGGTGTTACATGTGCAGATCTTGGTGCACCCAAAATTGCTCGTGCGGCCGCATTCTGCACCAGCTGTAGCTTCCGGATAGTCTTCAAGGGTAGCCCCATGTAGAGCGCATTGCAGTAATCTACATGGGAGATGACGAGAGCATGAGTGACTGTCCGGAGGGCATCGCGATCCAGGAACTGGATTGTCCTGAAACTGTTTCAGAGATAAAGTCGCTACAGCTAGTATTTTAATGCCTGAACAGGGATAATAAGTTTGCTACAAGCCTTGAAAACTAAGTAAGTAAATAAATAAATGGCTGCAAATAAATTTAATAAATAAGAGAAATCAATGCATTCATGCTGATTGTGAGGTCTCTTTTAGAATTCAAGTTATAGGACAGTACACATTCACATTAAATGTCAAGGTTATTCATGCATCATACAAGATTGCAGACAAAGCATAAAAGCAGTTTCTGTGATTCTTTATACCTTTATATCAGTAATCTACCTCACTTGGGTTATTGTGTTTGGTTCTGACAGAGAAATTTAAGAGTAGTTTCTTACAGAGACAGGATTACTTGACTTGGAAGTGGTTCTATAGTACAATACCCCTGCCAGACAGTGGACAGTCCCTAGTGACTAAAAAATATGTTATAGAATTTATTTCCAGTCATACTTCAAAGCTTATGTACCCTTTTATAGTATTACAGTATGAAAAGAAGCCTTGGGCTTCTTTTTCTCACCTACCTTGTGAAGCAGGTTGAAGGTTTACATTCTCTGCATTCCTGCTCTCCTGATTAGTTATTTCCCACAAGTCAGGATGGGATCTTCCACCACTAATAAAAGCCTGTCAGAATGTGCTCAGAGGAAGGTGACAACCTGGCAAAGAACCTGGGACCTATGAGGAAGTATAGCTATTTTCAAATATTTAAAGAAATGATAGATGATGATGGTGCTGATCTCTGTTACAAGGCTAAGATCAAAAATACTTGCTTTTGAGAGGCAAAATGTAGATTCTGAGCATTGTTGGATGCTTTGGTGCTTGCATAGTAAAATATGAGAGAAATAGAGTCACTTCTTCAGCATTTTCATCAGTACAGTCAAGAAAAAACTTAATTGTTAGTAATAGTTAGCGAAAGAAGCAGGAGAGGAAGAATATTGACGCTTTTGAACTTTTGTGTTGGAGAAGACTCCTGAGAATATCATGGACAGCCAAGAAAACAAACAAATGGACCATCAAACAAATCAACCCAGAGTTCTCACTTGAGGCACAGATGACCAGGCTCAAATGATCCTACTTCAGACACATTAGGCAAAGATCTGGCTCCCTGGAGAAGGCTCTGATGCTGGGAAAGGCAGAAGGAAAGAGAAGAAGAGGTCAACCAGCAGCAAGGTGACTGGACTCTGTTACAGTGATGCTGGGTACACTGTTGGAACACCTGAAAGACCAGGTTAGGGACAGATCATTATGGAGAAAATCTATCTACAGTATGTGGTTGCTAACAGTCGACACCAACTTGATGGCACTTAATCAATCGTAATCACCCCCAAAATCAAATAAAGATCCTAGTAAATTTATCCCATGACAATAGAGTTCTGAAAATTGGGATCCATTTGGGATCAGCCTGATAACAGCTGCAAGAGTTTGATTCTCTCCTCCCAATTTGGAGTTACATACTGAGCAAAAGATTTACCCCCATCTACCACCCAGCATCCACAAAGTTACTGAAGAATAATCACAGCATCTTAAAACTGTGTGAGCCAGTATTTTGAGTTGCTTCCAGACAGAAAATTATTGCAGTCCTTGTTTGACAGACTTGATTAATAACTCAGCTGTTGCCTTTATACTTTTGCACAGAATTTGCCAAAAGAAGTGGAAGGAATCGGAAGCTAAGGGTGAGTATGACAATGACAATCATTTCACCGCCAAAAGACTGTTACTTTGTGATTAAAGCACAAACACAATTATGCAGAGAAAAATGCATTGGCATATCCCCTCGTCCTCCTTGTCTCCCTCCTCCCCTCTCATCCTTTGCCTCTTTCTTCCATAAATCTGAACTCTTACATTATTAAGATGAATTTCTGAGTTGTAAAGTAAGCACTGAAATACTGAAGTTCTGAAATATGAGGGGAACTATGATCATTTGAACAAGCTGCTGCTTGACTGGCAGGAAAACATGATTCTTTTGAAGTTTTGCTTCAAATTTCACTTGTTCAGTGTGTGTTGGAAGCAGATAACTTAATCTGAAGTACCATCAGGAATCTTTCAGTGATATAGAGATTTGATGCAGACTTCCCTACCTAGCTGCTCACTTGATGTATACATTTCAATCCCCAGAATTCTCAGCAGTAGCTGAGGTGGGGAATTCTGGGAGTTAAAGTCCATACATTTGGAGGGCATCTAGACTAGGGAAAACAAGTTTAAATAGATCAAATGCAAGATATGCATTTGTTGGGTGGACTACAAAGCTAGGGACATGCATATATGCCTCCGTCCTTGTGCATATATGTTTGAATTCTGGAGTACTAACAAAGCCACAGGCCAAAGGACAGGGTATAAACAAGGCAATGATAGGCAACATGATGCACATAGGCCTGATACATCTTCCCTAGTGCCCAACAAGTTCTCTGCCCAACTGACAATTAAAAAAAATATTTTGAATAAAAAAAATTGAAATAGGAAGCATGCTAAAAAAATAACATAATATTTATTCACTGCAATTTCTATGGTCCGTGTAGAGGTCTCATTGGCATAATAGAGAATATTCTAGGAGTTTATTTGTATTCTGGTAAACAAATGCTTTGAGATTGGTCATATGTCCCACAAGAGCCATTTTGCAAATGCATTCAGCACATGTTCTCAAACATATAAACATTGCTTCCAGGCCAAGAAAGGGTGTCCAACCTCTGCACTCAGGGATGGAGATCAAAGGTAGAAATTTGATTTCAGATTTAAATAGTTCAGTGTGTGTTGGAAGCAGATAACTCAGCATTCAGAATTACTATTCTTTTTACAATAAAAAAATGAATAGGATGTGTTGCATTTCTCTAGTTTTAACAAGATTGGTAGATTTCTGAACCAGTTTCAGGGAAGACAGGGCCCTCAGAAACTGCTCAGAGGATTCTTAAGTAGAAAATCAGTAACACTGGATAATGTATAGTTGAAGGCTTTCACGGCTGGAATCCGATAGTTGTTGTGGGTTTTCCGGGCTTTGTGGCCATGTTCTGGCAGTTTTTGTTCCTAACGTTTCACCAGTAGCTGTGGCTGGCATCTTCAGAGGACAGGAGCACAGCTAGAAGATTCTCTCTGTGCCCAAGTGGAGGGTGTGTGTTCCTGCTGGTGTTTATAGCTGCTGAGAGGGTGTGTGTCTTCTGTGGGTCATTTACAAGAGATTGGGAGAGGGTTCTAAGGTAACAGCGTTCCGTGTGCGTCATGCCGGCCACATGACCGTGGAAGCGTCTTCGGACAACACTGGCTCTTCAGCTAACAAACGGAGATGAGCACCGGCCCCTAGAATCAGACATGACTGCACAAATGCGCGGGGGAAACCTTTACTTTACCTTTACTATTTCATGTGGGCACAAATGATACCCCAAGGCATGAGCTCTGTTGACCTCATGGCTTTGAGGATGAGGGTAAAGGATTTTGGAGCCCAAGTGGTATTCTCATCAGTATTTCCCATTGAAGGCAAAGGTCCAGCAAGAGAAAATAACTGTTTTCTGCTGAACTCCTGCTTACAATGTTGATGCAAGCCACAGAAGTTTGTTTTTTCAATGTGTGTACAAACTTCAGGGAAGAGGGGCTGCTTTGTAGAGATGAAATTCACCTTACTAAGGAGGGAAAGCATATCTAACTAGTTAACCTGATCAGGAGGGCTTTAAAGTAGAATACAAGGGGGTGAGTGTTGTAAGGCCATTGGTAAATAACAAATTGATGAGTAATGAATTGTATACAGCAGTAAAGTGAAGTGTTTTGGAAATTACTGGTTTAACAGAGAAACAAAGAAAATGCAGGCATAAAGGAAAAGGAAGCCTGAAACACAGGAAGCCTGACTCATTATCTTAAATGTCTCTGCACTAATGCACAAAATATGGGTAACAAGCAAGATGGGCTGGAAGTCATGAAGCACAAAAGCAATATGATATAATGGGATTAAAGAAACATGGGATTAATCCCACCAGTGGAGCATTGAGATGGATGAGTGTGCCTTGTTTCAGAGAAACAGGCAACACAAGGGAGATGATGTAGCACTGTAGATCAGCAGTGAACTTCCTGAGCTCCGCTGTACTGAGAGCAGCCTAAGTGCTGAAGGCATCTGAGTTAAGATAAAACAGCAAGCTAACAGGCAGGAGTCCAAGCACTGCCAAACAGGTAATCAGCACTGTTGCTGCTGCTGCTCCATAGCTAGTTGTGTCACCACCTCAATGATCCTAGGAGCGTCATCTTCCCAATTGACTGAGAGGCTGCCCCATTGGCTCCATGCTCCAGCAACTCCTAAAACCATGAATTGACCAAACATCAGCCCCTGACTCAGCGGGAAATTAAAAAAACTCTGTCATTGGACTTCCATCACCTGCACCACTGCTTTCACAAACTTTCATTGAGCTACTACAAACTCAGTCATTCATGTGAGCCTCTTATCAACATACATCTGACATCAGTGCTACATTGTTGTTATGGGAAGACCTAAGGACAGAAATCCAGGATCCCTATTAACAGTATAAGCAGGAAAGCCAAGCTGGCTGAACATTTCTGGAAATCCAAATCCATCCATCCAAAAAAGTGTCCACCCACATAAAACTATTGAGTTTAGAATCAAGAATTACCTAACTGAACCACTGGGCCTGAATGTTGGCACTTCTGGATTAATGGATCATGAATATTAGAGTTGAAAAAGAATCTCTGCAAACTGCCACCATTCCAGAGGAATCAGTAGTGGGTGAGATCATCCAAAGGTTTATTACATTAAGTTCTAGGTGAGTCTCCTGCTCCTCTTCTGCTATTACATGTTTGGTAAAATGCTTCACAAAGCCACCACCTCTGGGAAGTCCAAACAATGGACTCCATGTGTTCTAAATTCTCAAATGGGAGTTTTGCTTTTATCAAAGCATGACGCTGTGTGGAACTGTCAAGTTGCCCACCATCCAATCTCAGCCTTAAACTGAACATGGAAGGTAAAGTTTATAAAACTAAAAACCTGCAATAACAAGAAGTTTCAAAAAATATTCCTACTATGTATGTTTCTCTTTGGCTCCTGCCTACCTCAAAGTGCTTGGCACATCTGCAAAATTAAAAATAATAAAGGGTAGAGTAGAGATACCTTTTCCCCTCATCTAAAAAATATGATGTCTTCATTGTTCTATTTCCATTAAATAAGGGCAAGAATGCTGAAGTAGTCCAATAGTCCATTGGAAGAGTTTAAGAGAAGGGTAGTGAAGTTCACTGGAAAATTAGAAATGAAGTCTTAAGAAGAAATTGAGTATATTTAGCCTTCAGAAGAAAGGACTCAGGGGAAGTTGTAGCACTTTTCAAGTATCTGAAAAACTGTGGTACAAAAGGACACCATGGCCTCTTATTTATTGACCTAGACTGCAAGACACAAATTAATTCTGGATGAATGTACAAAAAAAAACTGGAGATGGCTGACTCCCTTCATTTGATGTGTTCGTACAGAGGCTCCTCAGCCATTTGTGTAGGATGCTTTAATTTGGATTCCTGCATTGAGAAGAGGGTTGGAGAAAAATGGCCTAAGTGGCCTGTTCCAATTCTGGGTTTTTAACTCTTCACGTGGTAGGGAAAAATAATTTAAACTCTTTCTTCCCTTGCTTCAATCCTAAGGAAAGTCCACACAGACAGGTACCCAGCTCTTATTTGTGTGTCAGTGGGGAGTGTGGCTTATCTGTAAGACTCATGTGTTGCACCCTCCAGATAAAGAATGCCTTTACAAGCCAAGGGGTTTGATCCAAAAGCAGACATACAGTATATAAGCTGTGGTCGCCCATCTGCACTTCCTTGCTGAGCTGTACAAACCTGGTGAATGGCTACAAGGATAAACAGTGAATGTACTTTGATGTATTTTTAATGTTGTTTCATAAACTTTAAGGCACTTTTAAGGTTCTTTTAATGCACTTTCCCAGCTTTTTAGAACAATAAATATCTTCAAAGATGGGATGACTTAAATAAAAGGTAGAATCCAATAGCAAGGTAAATGACATAATGTTCCCCTGAGTGAAGGATACTCATCTAAAGGAGAGATGCATTACATGATTAAGTTGATTTGGTCTGTCTTTTGGTTTTCTGGGGCCATGGGGCATGCATGACATCAGCAAGTAGCAGCACTTGGCTGCCTTTTCTGGGATCAGAATCTAGGCAGGGTTTTTGTTGTTGTTGTTGTTGTTGTTTGTGCCTTCAAGTCAGTTTTTGACTCCTGGCAAATACCTGGTCCCTGCAGTTTTCTTGGCAAGGTTTTTCAGAAGTGGTTTGCCAGGGCCTTCCTCTTCCTAGGGCTGAGAGTGAGTGACTGGCCCAAGGTCACCCAGCCGGCTTCATGCCTAAGGCAGGACTAGAACTCAAAGTCTCCCGGTTTCTAGCTTGGTGCCTTAACCGCTACACCAGACTGGCTCTCTAGGCAGGGTTAAGCTTTATTATTATTTCAGTGGGAGACTACCAGCAAATAACGGGGCTGTAGGACAGACTGAAGGGGGCATGGTGGCTCAGTGGGTAAGACGCCAGGCTTGTCGTTCGGAAGATCGCAAGTTCGGAGGTTCGAATCCCTAGCCCCGTGTGACAGAGTGAGCTCCCCAACTAGCCCCAGCTCTTGCCAACCTAGCAATTCGAAAGCATGCAAATGCAAGTAGATGAATAGGTACCACTTCGGTGGGTAGGTAACAGCATTCCGTGTGCGTCATGCCGGCCACATGACCGTGGAAGCATCTTCAGACAACGCTGTCTCTTCGGCTAACAAACGGAGATGAGCACCAGCCCCTAGAGTCGGAGATGACTGCACAAATGTGCAGGAGAAACATTTACAATGTGCGGGGGGAAGTTGGAAAACATTCTGGGAAAAGACAGCATCAGAGATGAATTTGACCTGACGGTTTGCACGATGGTTTATAAACACTTTGCCCCAGTTTTATATTCGGGACTACTCTTGTATAAGTGGGAGGGGCTGACAAACTATCATCATCATCATCATCATCATCATCATCATCATCATCATCATATTTAGATAGCCACCCAACTCCCAAATAAGTCTGGGTGGCTTACATAATTAAATTAAATGAAAGGAAAACAATTAAAAAGAGAAGAACATGTGTACCCACTCAAAACCCATGTTACGTGACGACAGGCAAGACCAAGAGAAAATTAAAATTCTCAGAGTATCCATATCAAACCCAAGATAAAAAAAATGTTACTTTCCTTAATCCCCTGCTCCAAATGTAGTTGTTAGAACTACTGTTAGAACTGCTGTTTTAAAACACTCTGAGGAAGGGACTCCTAGGGGCACACAAGCTTTAAACCAACGTTCTTTTTCCAAGGTTCTCCAGACCAAACCCAGAATCATTAACTGAAAACTATCTGAGGAGTCTGACTCAAAAGAGACTCAGAACAGAACAAAGGAACTATTTCTTCACCGTGATATTTGCCATCATATGGTACAGCAATGACTACTGTGGTTGTTTTCTTCTCTTATTTCCACTTTTCTTTATTTTCATGTCACTCTTAAAAATTCTCTTCTCACCCCTATGGGTGGTATGTGTCCTCCTCCACCTCAGGTCCTCTACCAGAGGCCTGGGAGTTTGAGGGTTCTGTGCAGTATCTTAGCTGTTCCTAGCACTGCACTCTTCTGGACAGAGAGCTCTGATGTTGGCTGTTGTGGGTCTTCCGGGCTGTGTGGCCGTGTTCTGGAAGTTGTGGTTCCTAACGTTTCACCAGCATCTGTGGCCAGCATCTTCAGAGGGCAGGAGCACAGATAGAAGCAAAATCTCTGTGCCCAGGTAGAGTGGCAATGCTCTATTTATAGAGCTAAATTATAGGAGATTAGGTGGGGTTTTTTGTTGTGTTGAAATGTTAACGAGTGGCTGATGAGCATGATTAGCATGTTCATTGTGAGAAGTATTCCCATGTCCTGGTGGTTGGACTGAGTTCATTGACCTTTTGCAGGCTGTGTTTTTCAGGACTGGTAGCCAGGTTTTGCTAATTTTTAAACTTTCTTCTTTTTTATTGTAACTGTGCTGGTGTTTGTGAAGCTCTGATGTTGTTCCTGGGATCTGTTGGAGCCACTCTCCCAGCTTAGGAGTCACAGCCCCGAGTGCTCATACCACCACTGGGACCACTTTGGCCTTCACTTTCCACTTCCTCTCTAGTTTCTCTTTCAGGCCCTGGTACTTCTCCAGCTTCTCATATTCCTTCTTCCTGATGTTGCTGTCACTTGGCACTGCTACATCTATCACCACTGCTGTCTTCTGGTCCTTGTCTACTACCACGATGTCTGATTGATTGGCCAATACCTGCCTGTCCATCTGGATATGGAAGTCTGCATCTGGAAGGTAGAGGTAGAGGTAGAGGTAGAGGTAGAGGTACAGTACATGTTCTTAATTTGTATTACCTATTTTTATACATTTTGATTGATTTTATACCATCAAGTTGTTTTCAACTCCTAGCAACCAAATAGATAGTTTTTCTCCATAATGATCTATCCCCAACCTGGTCTTTCAAGTCTCCCAACGGTGCACTTATCGCCACTGTAACTGAGTCCATCCACCTTGCTGCTGATGGTTCTTCTCTTTCTTTCCACCTTTCCCAGCATTAGAGTCTCTTCCAGAGAGCTAGACTTTTGCATAATGTGTCCAAAGTTGGACAATTTGAGCCTGGTCATCCGTGCCTCGAGTGAGAACTCTGGGTTGATTTGTCTGATGATCCATCAGTTTCCTTGGCTGTCCACGGTATTCTCAGGAGTCGTCTCCAACACCAGAGTTCAAAGATGTCAATACTCTTTCTATCCTGCTTCTTCAAAGTCCAACTTTTGCTTCCATAGAGTGTCAAAGGGAATACCATGGCTTGCACGATTCAGATCTTTTGAGGTATAGACACATCATGGAATCTGAATATGTTTGTCAAGGCTTTCATGGCTGATGTAGCAAGTGCTAATCTGCGGTGTATTTCTTGACTGCTTGTTCCTTTACTATTGATAGTTGATCCTAGTCTTGTTGAATTGTATTCATACGATTTGTATTTTTTTTCTTTTTTATTCTCATTTGTATCTCTTAAGTGTGTGTATGTATATGCATGAGTGTGTGTTTGTGCATGTGTGTGTATATATGTGTATATATGTGTGTGTGTCTGTGTGTCTGTGTACACAATCTTAGATTGGCTTAAGAAGGCAAGGCAGTTAAACAAATCCATGGAAGATGCAGAGGCAGAGAAGTCTAGTTGTCTAACTATGATTTGCAGCATGACTGTAAACATCAGTTGCTAACAGTGAGAGTGGTCTTTTGTTCTCATCTTGTTCTTCTGTGCTTCCCAAAGGTATCTGCTGTTTGGGCACTGTGGGAGACAGGATGCTTTTGGTCTGCTCCAGTAACGTTCATCTTATGATGTAGTAAAATCCCATTTTACTTATTTTCTTTCAAAGAAGAAATAATCCAAGCTACATATACCAGTCCATTTTCTTAAATGCCCATCTGCATTTTACAAGAAGCCTACTTGCATAAAAAATGAGCTCCTTTTTTTCTGGTTGATTGGGGATGAAAAAGGAAAGCGATGTCATTTTGCTGAACTTCAGCAACTAATACCAGTTGCATTCTTGGAAGTTGAAAAAAAAACCTATTAAACACACACAACACACACACTCCTGTACAGCACAGAAAAGACCTTGGTTTCACTGACTCAGCAACAGTGCTCATTTCCTTCTTAAATACTATAAATCATCTGGGATGCCAATAATGAGTTTTTTTCTGTGAGCATCCATAGGGAAACCGATTAGTATGCTATAAGTAGCTCTAAAGGCAACTAATTTCTCCTAGAGAATATTGGGAAAAAAATAAGTAGAAAGAAAACAAAGGAAAAACTCATAGAGCCGAGCCAGTAAACAGCTGGTGCCTCCTGTTACAGCATATCCCAGGTCCTGTGCCTACTTGCATAAGTGCACATTTGTGGAGAAGGATGACAAGAAGGATCCACAAGTGTGCCAGGGGCACAGCAGATTTATGCACTACATTTCGAGGAAGTGAGTAATAGCTACTTTAGTGAAAAATAGCTCACAGATCCACTAAATTCCAGGAGAACAAACTTTTGTTTTAAAGCACAAACACATGGACATTACAAGAAAAAAAAAACCCAAACAAACCCTGAACCAAGTATTGCTTTGCTTGTTTGGTCAGGAAATGCACATCTTTGTTAGCTTTCACTGAAGAACAATGCAAGAATAATATCCATATTAAAGTTAGCATTCGTTTTTAATATGCTGCTCTTCTTCACAGTAAGATCTCCTGCTATAAAACATGGATGCATAACAGGGGACCCAAATATTGCTGAACTACTTCTCCCAGCATCCCTTACTATTGGCCATGCTGGCTCAGACTGCTGGAAGATATTCAGCAATACCTGGAAAACCACCCATTGTGTACCCATAAACATTTCTCTTCATAAGGTTTTGACTGAAAATATTAATGATTCCAAGAAAATTGGGAACATGTACATAATACACTCAAAGTCTTAATAGCTCACAAAGATATATCTCCTGAACAAAAAGCAACACTGCTTGATGATGATGATGATGATGATGATGATGATGATGATGATTTGCTCATGCATGTGTCAGAAACTGTAGACAAATATTCTTTTTGCCAGTTGGTTCAGGCTGTCCTTAAAAATCACCTATAGATTGCCTATAGTCTAAGGGAAATACATGTGAGAAGGTGATTAATTGCAAGACAGGTCTGGGACCTACATGCTTTATGCTTATGGAAGGTTCACGTGCTGGTGAAAAAGTTGGCCACAGTAGTAATACTAGAATAATATTCATTATGCACGTTTATAAAGATGCAGTACAAATCAGAAAAGCTGAGCAATTACAAAATTCGTTCACAACTTAAGTGCCAAACCAGTAAACAAATATAACAAATATTTATACTAACAAACCAAATATGACAACCATCATATTTGAAACAAAGCCTGATGTGAAATGACCAAAAGAACTTAGATTAAAAAGGAAGCAGAATCACAGGCTGGTAGCTTGAACACAAAGAAAGATCCAAAGGAGGTTTTTTTTCAACAAAAGACAAAGAAAGGCATGCTTAAAAGGGTGTGGGAAACTGCCAGTGGATATCCCCTTGAGATACAAGGCTTGTGTTGTGGTTCTTGGCAGGCATTCATATGTAACTTACACAATCACACAGACACACACTCGGGAGGATTTCATTCAACATTGGTGTAGTTCTATTCCTGACACCGCTGATGATACTCTGGATGAATGCCATCCTTGAAATATTAAGAGTGCATCTAACATTTCAGGTATTGGATGGCAGACATTTTGTAGGCCTGGTGTTTCATTCCAAGTTCTGCCAAGTTCTTGGCTATAACTCAACTTCTCTGGCTATCAGCTTGTTGGCAGAATGATGCTTTGCAGCCCAGTGCAAATGGGCTTGGTGAGAGATCAGATTCTCCCAGCTTAGCATATGGGATTTCATGCCTCATGGACCAGACTGACACAGCAGTTTCGAGAGATTGCAGGCTAGTGCAAAGTACTTCCTTCTTTGGCTTGTGGTACATAAGGAGGTATCTGTGTAGAATCCATTATCTCCCTTTGTTCTTACTAGGCAAAGAAAGAATATATACAGATTTTGGCAGACCAAAAATCTACATTATTACCCAAGCCCTATGACCAAGCCTTATAGTAAACATGTGGAATCACATGGAAGACACTTGATCAGGTCATCCAAAGTATTAATTGATTGGTCAGTTTGTATTTTCCTCTTTAGAAAATGCTCTCATTCCTGCTAGACGACCCCATGTTTGGTGACCCTATCAACGCTGGTGAAGCAAAAAAAACCTGATTGCAAAGACCCTTGAAAACTAGGTTGGTAAAATATTGTCCAAAGTCCAGGTTTTTTGAAAGAAGAGAATGTCAATATTAGTAAAGTAATTCAGGAAGGAGGCATCAAGCTCTTCATTTTCCAGCCTGCAATGTTCCAAAAAAGGATTGAGACTAGATCATGTTCATGGAAGAGTCAGCATCAGGGACAAAAATCAGCCCCCTGACTAAACTAGCAGGAAGAAATGGAACAAATTAAATGAAGTGGAGATGTGGTGAAACAGCAGCTGAGCAGTGGGGGGTCAGACACCATCCCCAATAGTTGATTATTTTGCCCGTGGGATCTTCAATTAATAAAGGAGAATTGGGGGCTTGCTTTTTGCTAAAGGAAACTTCAGAAGAGTACAAGCCCAATTGGGGTGTTGCATCAAATATTAAATAGCTCGAACCCCCCTGGGATTGGGAGGTAGCCTTCAATGGAATTACTATATATACTCCAATAAGGTATATCACAATTGGGAAGGTGAGGCAGGGTAAGATGGACCTCGGCAGAACAGGACTAGTCTTCCATGTCGTGGAATGTCCAAGTTTGCAAAGTGCCTTTCAGCATCAACGTGAGAGATTGTCCCTCAAATCAGAGAGCAAGGCTTGGTGGACTTCATCTGACTCCTCAACTACCAGTGGGAGGCAGGAATCTGGAGACCCAAGCAAATTTGGAAGGATGCCCTTGCTTCTGCTTTGCCCGGATGCAAGCAGTGTTTGCTGAGCTGCTGGTACTATTCTGGGCTATAAGGAGGCTGCAGGTGCTGGGGCCTTCCTTCAGTGCCTTTACATGCACAGCAACAGGCCTTGCCACCCCTGAGCACGGCCGAAGGCAACCTGGCCAGAATCAAGGTGGTCTTGCCTTATCTCACCTTACTTCTCTTCCAAGAATGGCTTTTCTAAGCTTCTTCCTGGGGGATGTCATGTGGGCTCCTGGGACAGTCCTATGGCTCTGTTCACACAACATGCTTAACAGGTCATTTGAAGTCTTAGCAGCTGCATTTGTACAACATGTAAATCTTGTCTAGTTTTAGTCTGAGTTACTTTTTCTGTAGCTTAGCAAGTTGTGGAAGGCTAATTTAGCTAATTTATGGTTTGGTGCATTGCACAAACCTAGAAAAGAGGCTAATTCAGTAACCAGCTCTATTGCCAGGAATAATGAGGCAACCTCTGGATATTAAGTTCACAGGTTGCCATGCTACCCTTATCTTGGGGAGGCTTTTACTAACACCTTGCATCTGATCCTTAGGAAGGTGTTTACACCAAATGCAGGGAAGAACAGAGATAGGTTGCAGCTCTTCTATCAAAACTGAGCTTTTCTCACACCTAAAAAGCAAGAAAGCAAGAAAAATAATAAAGACCAAAGAGCCTTTTTGGCATTATCACTACCTTGTTTCTCCTTGGGATGACAGTGGTCTTATACAAATACCTGATTCATTACATCAGCTTAAGCATGTTGGGTGAGCACTCCGTTGTTGTTGTTCAGTCGTTTAGTTGTGTCCGACTCTTCGTGACCTCATGGACCATAGCACGCCAGGCCTTCCTGTCCTCCACTGTCTCCCGGAGTTTACTCAAATTCATGTTCATTACATTTGTGATGCTATCTAACCATCTCATCCTCTGCCATCCCCTTCTCCTTTTGCCTTCAGTCTTTCCGAGCATCAGGGTCTTTTCCAGTGAGTCCTCTCTTCGCATTAGGTGGCCAAAGTATTTGAGTTTCAGCTTCAGCATCTGTCCTTCCAATGAGCAGTCAGGGTTGATTTCCTTTAGGATTGACTGATTTGACCTCCTTGCAGTCCAAGGGACTCTCAAGAGTCTTCTCCAGCACCACAGTTCGAAAGCATCAATTCTTCGGCGCTCAGCCTTCCTTATGGTCCAACTCTCACAGCCATACATTACTACTGGAAAAACCATAGCTTTAACTATACGGACCTTTGTCAGCAAGGTGATGTCTCTGCTTTTTAATATGCTGTCTAGGTTTGCCATAGCTTTCCTCCCAAGGAGCAAGCGTCTTTTAATTTCATGGCTGCAGTCACCGTCTGCGGATCATGGCATCTGGTCCCATCACTTCCTGGCAAATAGAAGGGGAAGAAATGGAAGCAGTGACAGATTTTATTTTCTTGGGCTCCAAGATCACCGCAGACGGTGACTGCAGTAGTAATGTATGGCTGTGAGAGTTGGAGAAGGGGACGGCAGAGGATGAGATGGTTAGATAGCATCACAAATGTAATGAACATGAATTTGAGTAAACTCCGAGAGACAGTGGAGGACAGGAAGGCCTGGCGTGCTATGGTCCATGAAGTCACGAAGAGTCGGACATGACTAAACGACTGAACAACAAAAAGTCTAAGCTTATTAAGTAAAAAGGATGGCACCCTTTCTCCTAGCATTCTGGAAAGCTTTGAAAACCTGCTTTCTGCTCCTGCTGCCTTCTCTTCTGAGGAGCCCCAGAGCGGCAGGGAGATCTCATACTCCATTGCGCCCACCTGCCCACAATGGCCTTGGGAGGCTTGCTTTGCATGTATAAGCTCTCAGTTTCAACTATAATGGAAGGAACTCAAAGACATCATGTAAGGATACTTCTCTTTTATCATTTGAGAAGATATAGTCAAAGTAAAAAATGTTCTGTTCCATATAAAGACACTTGCTACCAAAGTTTAAGGCCATGGCTCTGGGACAGCTTATATTCTGAAAGTCCTTGAATCCCGGTTCAATCCACAGTGTCCCTAATTCCCTTTGGGTCTCCAAGTTAAAACAAAAATGTTTAAACTACTTGAGAGCTGCTACTTTATCCTTTCTCAATCTGGCACCTTCTAAATGTGCTAGAATACAACTTCCACCAATGCCAATCAGCATGCTGTCCAGATATGATGGATGTTGTGGTTCAACACATCTGGCAGGCATCAAGTTGAGTAGGGCTGCTGTAGAAGTATCACTGGTGTCCTTGAGTATAAGATAGTACTCTATATCCAAAATGGGCAAACTGACATGGCTTAAATTTGGCTATGAAGTTTAAACTTTATTTAAACAGAAAAGCAATCATTTTCAGCCAAATGCATTAGCACCAGTTCTTCAAATGTTCAGTTTTCTCAGTGGGAACCCAATAAGTCTTTTTTCCCTGGCAAACATCAATAATAGACTGCATTTTCAAAATACACTACTCAGTTCTTTATTAAAAAATAATGTCTAAAAGTAAATATTTATAGCTGATTCTGAATACAGAATGAGTGGAAGCAGATGGTAGTATGTGTTTTAGTTTTTTGCTGTTTTAAAAGTTTCACTGAATAATAATAAATAACAAATATGTTCAGCCTCCAAATTATGAAAATGGTGTGTTTTTCTACTACTGGTTATTAAAAGTCAAACATTATTGTTGCTTTTATTCCAGAAATGTGAAATAGGGAAGTCTTTGGTTATGGGATTAAGATTCAAAGCACCTTTCCTGTCTTAAAGATTACTAGGCAGTCTAACCTATTGAAAAAACAGCCTTATAATATCTGCTTTTATATTATATTTGTCTGCTTATTGTATGTCTATTCCACTTTCTATATAGTTCCACCTCAAACCTGTTTATAAAATCTGAATTGGTCCATCTCACCTCATATTGCCAACACAGACTATCTGCAGGTCTCCATGGTTTCAAGCATTTTTTTTCTAGCCTTACTTGGAGATGCCAGAGATTCACCTTAGGAACTTCAGTAAGCAAAGCATGTCATCTTAGGTGGGCTGCCTTGAAATTATTGAAAGAAAGTTGGGCACAAATAAACAAAGAGATAAGCCACTGACTCATTACCAAACATGGAATTACTTTACCAGAAAACAGGACAAAACAGGACATATATCTGCATGAAATTTTTGCATGCTGAGGTATATGCACATACAGTATGTCCTTTCAGAAATTATTTGTATAGTAGTTTAAATAGAGATATACTACATCTCACCATTGTGAGGAGGATTGGCCAGCTACTCAGTCTTTTTCCTAGAGGCTAACAACTGTTGATTGGCATGTTGAGTCTGCCCAGACCTTCTTCCTAACTCTAATTCTTGATGTTTGGGCCCAAAGTCTTCAAACAGAGGACATCTTCCAGGGAACAGATCTTATCACATCTCATTACTTACTACATCTTTGTGAAAAAGAGGAAAACATTGTGAAATTACAGTTAAATAGGAAGGAGGCGGAGTTGTTGTTTCTATGATCTGGAATGTTTAAATGAAAACTCTGCAATAAGTTTTATTGGATTGGTCTTTTATGTGTTACAAACATATACAGTATGAAGGCCTCCTTCCTGTCATCAGTACATGGACTGAATTCACCCAGAATGGGTTGTGTACTAGGAATACGTGCGAAGGGACTCCACAACTGTCCTAGAAATGCATGGGTTATGAAATAAACTACATTTGCCACTACTAAATGGAAGGCAGAAGTCGACTTTTCTGTGCTTATCCAGCCTTCCAGAGGAACATGTTTCATTTAATTGCAAGAAACCCCATGCAGCTACATTGTCATTTATGAAAAATTAATGGGAGCTTCTCCCCACTTAACTATGAGCAGTTGGCTATGTGACTCTTGGTGGACTGGGCATGAGAAGGAATTGCCAATGAAGCACAGATATGAAAATTGCAGGGGACCAGTGTTTGGATGTGGCAGATAGTTCAGTTCCAACCCTTGAAAGTTGCAGACTAATGTTCTAATTCCCAGGAGAAAGGTCCAGGTCGGTGGAGGTAATACCAGCAGCAATGCAGTAATATGCGATTCTAAGCAACTGAACAAGACCCCATGAAAATGTGCAAGTTTAAAAATGTATATTTTTAATGAAGTATACATAGAATGTATATTTCTATGAAGCAAAGGCGCATTAAATAGAAGAAGCTGAATATGGAAAATCTCTCTTTGCAAGAACAGCTGCTGATACATGAAATCCAGCTTACAAAGGAATCTATAAAGCCAGCACCTCCTTTATTACCCTTAGTGAGAAGAAGAGGATGAAGAGGAATAGCTGAGGTTGTGGCTTTCTAAATCCAATTTATTTCCTTATTTCAGTGACACTTTCCCCTCTCTCTCTCGTATGCAGAAAAGTCTTGAGTGTGCTGCGGCTCCCTTCTTCTTAAATTAGTCACATGTGAGGGATCATGCAATGACTGGACTACATAGCCCATCATATTAGGCTATATGAGCAAAGGAAGTAAGGCTGACTGAGAAAGAAGGCAAGTGAGGGCAACTGAAACGGGTAAGAGGCCATTTTTACATGGGATGTTGAAAAATCACTGCAACATAGAGGATTTTTTATCCCTGCCCAAATCCATATTAAACACTACGTAGTATGTTGAGTTAGCCCTGGTGAGAACTAATATCCTAAATATTAAAATGACTCACACAGAATGAGCTCAATTGACTGCAGCCCCTGTTTCATTAGGGAAGCAAACTGACAGGTTGGTTCAAGCTTCGTGCTTGGTTCCCAGATGCATTTGTTCTGACAAGATTAAAGATGCATTTCAGCTGGGAGAAAAGAGTATTGTTAAAATCAGGAACGCCTCAGGCTGTGCAATTAGGGAATAAGAAGTGCAGTGCCTCAGGTATGGCAGGAGGAAAGAAAACAGGGAGGCCAAATATCAGCCCTCTGGAGAAGAGAGAGCTTTGTTATAATCGTGCTTAAGCATACTTGCTGTTTACGGAGCATATTCAGTCATTCAAAACATTTCACAGATAATTTTCTCCATAATCTTCACAACTGCCTTGTAAGTAAGCCAACATTATTATTATTCCTACTTTGGAACTGGGAGACTGAAGTCAAGTGATACAACTTTCCCCTTTAACTGGAGGAAATCTGTATTCCTAGCTCTCGCCCCAAAGGAGCTTTCTGGCATCCCTGGATAGCTTAGAAAAAACTTGTCCTTTGTCTTCCATTAGTTTTGGAGATCTACTGGGTCATAAAGGGCACCTCCAAATAGTACCATTTCTTCACTCCAAGCAGTTGGAAATAGAACAGCTGATTATTTCAACTCCTTCCAATCTCAGAATGCCAAACCACAATCAGCCTATCAAAGCTCTCCATAGAGTTGACCAGTAGGAGCCTGCAAAAAATTGTCAAGCATCCAGTGCCTGACTCCAACTATTACTAATCCTGGAGCATCAATCAAAATTTGTTGTTTATTCGTTCAGTCGCTTCCGACTCTTCGTGACTTCATGGACCAGCCCACGCCAGAGCTTCCTGTCGGCCGTCGCCATCCCCAGCTCCCCCAAGGTCGAGTCTGTCACCTCCAGAATATAATCCATCCATCTTGCCCTTGGTCGGCCCCTCTTCCTTTTGCCTTCCACTTTCCCTAGCATCAGCATCTTCTCCAGGGTATCAATCAATATAATCAATATCAATATACAATATTGATTACAATATACAATATACAATATACAATATAATCAATATCAATATACAATATTAAAGGAAAGAATAAGTCATTTCCCCGAGCAGCAAGTAGGATTATGTGCTAAGTGACCTTGTGAGGGGAAAAAACCTCAGCTTGTGCTTTTGGACTGACACATTTCTCTAATCAAATTCACATGGTGCATGATCCAAGAAATACATAGATGGTGAGAAAAAATGGTTTCAGGAAGGCCTCAAAGCAATTAGGGCTGCCATATCAGAGATGCAAAAATCGGAACAACCACTACATGGCAACAAAACGTTGGTGTTCTGTATATCTTTGCTGTCCTGGTAATCTGGATCTTTGCAGCTCTGATATGGTAACCTTTCCATTAGCGATTCCTATAGGTAGGAACTCCAGGGTTCTTAGACCATGGAATTAC
The DNA here is from genome assembly GCA_023362775.1 of Charina bottae. NCBI lineage: Eukaryota > Metazoa > Chordata > Lepidosauria > Squamata > Charinaidae > Charina > Charina bottae. The sequence continues at coordinate 15,653,342 of JALMGJ010000017.1, read as the reverse complement.
TCCTGCCTTATTCCTTAATGTTTCATCTACAGCAGTCTTTGTCAACCTTGGCAACTTTAAACTGTGTGGACTTCAACTCCCAGAATTCCCTAGCCAGCCATGCTGGCTGAGGAATTCCGGGAGTCGAAGTCCACACAGCTTAAAGTTGCCAAGGCTGACAAACACTGATCTACAGAATAGGAAGAGAAGACGCCTTCCATGGCTATGCCACATCTAGAGGCAGCAGGAGATTCTCCAACACCATGAATATGGCACCTGCAGAATAAGATATGCTCCCTGTAAGCTGAGCAGGTATGGATCATGAGACAAGTTAGTGCAGAACTATTGCAGCCAGAGAACCTGTGGTGTTCTGGTGGATGTTAAACTTTGTTGTTTATTCGTTCAGTCGTTTCCGACTCTTCGTGACTTCATGGACCAGCCCACGCCAGAGCTTCCTGTCGGCCGTCACCATCCCCAGCTCCCCCAAGGTCGAGTCTCTCACCTCCAGAATATCATCCATCCATCTTGCCCTTGGTCAGCCCCTCTTCCTTTTGCCTTCCACTTTCCCTAGCATCAGCATCTTCTCCAGGGTATCAATCAATATAATCAATATCAATATACAATATTGATTACAATATACAATATACAATATAATCAATATCAATATACAATATTATATTGTATCAATCAATATAATACAATATATAACACTGAACTCCACACTGGACCAAAATGAAGCCAACTGTTACCCCCTACACTTGTCTATAACATGTTTCAGCACATTATGTGCATTTGGCTGGTTATTTGTAGGAATGTGGAAAACATCCCATTTCAAAAATAGAATATCCAAGGAAACACTCAAACATTCAATTTTTTCTCTGGATAATGACAATCTAGCTGTTTGGGGGGTGGGGGCAGCAGTTTTAAGAAAGTAAATTTGCAGAACAGGAAATTGTAGTGTTTTGGATGTAGTCCATTCATGAAATTCCACGTACAGTACAGAATTTGATGAACTAGAAAACTGCTGGACACATCCAAACATCTGAATCAGTATGGTCTGGAGGAAAAACAGTTTTTCCCTGGAATGTTCTGTCCCAAATCATGGAATATGTTGCACATCCTAGCCGCCCAGTGTCACTGGTCTGAGATGGGCGGCTATATAAATTGAATGAATGAATAAATAAATAAATCCTGATTATTTGAAAAAAAAACCCTGAACTTTGATAATGAGGTAAGGCTGCCAGACTACCCAACAACCAGTCTGTATTAAAAATCTCATTGAGAGCAGCAAAATATCATGATATTATGTCATCTGTTGTAAAATCAGGCACTTTCTTTTTCAAGTGTCTCTATCCATAACTGAAGCAGCAGCTGAAGTGAAATAGAGCAGTAATTTGTGGATACGTTCTTTTTAGACTGCATAAATGAGAACTCACCCAAAGGCGACTTCCACGCTGCCACTGTTTCTACTCTACTGGAGTAACCAACATCCTTCTCACTCCACACAAAAGGCAAGAATGGAACTAAAATCCCAAGAAACCTGGGGCTTTGTGTCTCAAGTCTTGTTAATTTCATCCCTGATGAAATTTGCAATGGTTATGTTATTTATTTGGGTAAAGAAGCATCGGCAAGCAAACAACCAAGCTCAGAGAGAACCAAGAACCCCACATAAATTAGTATGCATGCATTGATGCATCACTAAATACATGAAATGAATAAATATAATGTGGAAGAGTCCTCAACTATGAGTATACAAGAGAGAGAGACAGAGAAAGAGAGAAGATGGAGGTGAAACAGGACACAGACCAAAAATATAGTCATCTTCCATCAAGTACACAAATGTTCTTGTTTCATCTGATAAATGGACCTGGTCACCAGACGGATGGTGAAGACTCCTTGCTTGTTGGTGTTCAGGGTGTTCAGGGACTTCAACTTCCATGCAACAGGGACTGGTTCCAATAGAGCTGAGGAGTTCATGGCTTCCATAACAATCAAAGTTTTTTCAGGTAATCACAGACTCAACTTACATGGGTAAACAGATATTAGACCTTGTCTTCACTACAGAGCAGTAGTTAGGTGATCTGGACATGGAGGGTCTTACAATCACCCCTTTGCCATGGTCAGATCATTTCTGGTGCACATATGATTGATAGCCACCCATAGCCTCTGCCAAGCCAGATCTATCTGAGTGGTCCATGCCAGGCACCTCATGGATCTGGATGGCTTCCACTTGAGGAGTTCTCTGACAATATGGCAGGTCAGTTTGCTGAGGTTCATTGCTGGCATTCTGAGGTGGCTTGGGCCCTTGACAAAATCACTCCTAAGCAGCCTCTGTTGGCCAATCCCAGTTGGCCCTGGTTTACTGAGGGCCTTTAGGAGATGAAATGGCAGAGTGCCAATAGAGAAGGAGAAAAAATAAATCTAACCAAGCACTGGTTGTTCAGACTTACTCTGTGGCCCTAAGAGAGGTAAAGTGTCTTTCCTATCCCTCTTTCATTGCATAGGTTGGTTGCCATCTGGTGGCCTTGTTTAGGGAGGCCAGTTCCCTCCTGGAGAAGAGTCAACATCAAGAGCTTCCATCTGGCTGCTATACTAAGTGCAACATTTTGCTAGTAAAATCACTCATATATGCTTTGGTCTTCACTCCACATGGGCAGAACTGAAGCCATTTTCAGCCACCGATTGCTTCTGACAGTCATGGCAGTTCCCATGACTTTAATTTCAGCAGCTTTTCTCTCAATTTCCATGGCTTAATGGAAACCCTGCTTTACACTGCACAATTGGTGCTAAGAGAAGGCTGCTTCTTAGGCATGAAAGCTGGCTGGGTAACCTTGGGCCAGTCACTCTCTCTCAGCCCAACTCACCTCACAGGGTTGTTGTTGTGGGGAAAATAGGAGGAGGAAGGAGTATTAGGTATGTTCGCTGTCTTGAGTTATTTATAAAAATAATAAAGGCAGGATAGAAAATGAATGAATGAATGAATGAATGAATGAATGAATGAATGAATGAATGAATGAATGAGTGAGTGAGTGAGTGAGTGAGTAAGTAAGTAAGTCTAAAATAAGGTAGCATAATTGCTTGTTGAGTATGTTATGAGAACCCCGCTATAGTCTGAGCATCTTATGTGAGCTAGACATTGCAAGAAGCCATAAAATAGTTCATTTATTTGGACATAGCATCTAATGTGAACAGTCATGTTTTGTTAATCCTAATTTAGGAGTTAGCATGCTGTGTGACCCCAACTTTTAAGTGTCTCTTTCAAATGTTCAGATTTCTCCATTTTCTCTTTTGTCCTCCAAAGGAAAGAAAGCCTCACTTTAGGGAATATGCTGGACACAGTAAGAGATTTTTGGAGCTGACATTTTAGAAACTGGAATAGATCTGCCAAACCCTTTCCTCCCCTGTAACAGTTGGTAAAGAGAAGTACAACCTCTTCAGGTAGCCACACCATCCTTGCTCCTAAAGAAGAAGCCATTGCTTCTTGGGGTTCGGGTAGCAGGCAAAGGATGGATGAAAGCCTGAATTGCTTTAATCAGGTGAGTTTATGAAACCTTTCCCCATTACTTGATAGTGTCTTGATTTCATTGCTTGAGACTGTGCACTAAGGGCATTCATGCTAAACTACATTTTTCTTGTTTTAGTTCTGATGTTTTATTATTAACAAAGTATGCAATCAGAGGTCATTTTTAAAAACATAGTGATTGTTCTATTTTCCTACAAACAGTCCAAGAACAGACCTGATCTGACCTGAATGCAAGTTAGCTGCTAGTTCAGGAGCAAACCTGTTTTGCCTGATCACTTAGCACCAGCACAAGAGGCATTTTATTATTTATTTATTTGAATTGGCAAGTAATCTAACTTCATTCACAGTCTCAAAAAGGAGTACCTTGGAGGCTTTTACAACATTCATATTTTTCCCTCTCTCTCTTCCTCCCGTATTTAAAAGCTGTTTTTGCACCCTCACACCCTTACATACATACCTTTTTATAATGTTGTCTATCTTCTCTGTCTTGTTCAGAAAAGATTTTCCATGGCCACCTCAAGAGTCATTTGTCTACATTTCTTCTACATGCCTTGCTAAAAATTATTGGAAGGTTTTTAGATGCCGGGGCACAACTGTGGGAAAGTAAAATATTTAAAACCTAAGCCTACATTCCAAAGGAGGAAGACAAGGCATGTATGGCAAGTATGAAGATTACCAGTGGAACAAAGCAGAAGAAACTGAAATGGGAAATAATCCCTAACAAAATTAAACCGAATCCAATCACTGAAAAATTCAATTATATTCAGTGTTCCTGTATAGTACTTCATAAAACAGTGGGACATTGTATTGTAAGATATAATAAGAAAACAAAACTTTAGCTAGGGGAACAGAAGTGTCAAAAATAGGCTGGAGGAAGGAAGGAAGGAAGGAAGGAAGGAAGGAAGGAAGGAAGGAAGGAAGGAAGATGGGAAAAGGTAACTGACAGCTAAAGCAACCTAATGTGTGAATAATTATTTCCAATAATAAAAAATGCAATAACTCACTTCAAATCTATGGAGGGAACTGGAAAAGTGGCTATCCTCACTGAGCCAAACTACCCACTGGAAGTAATTAGAGTGAAAAACTAGAAAAGCTTTCTTTTTGCTCCACTAACATAGCAGAGATTTGGGGTAGGGAGAGTTGCATAATCATTATTGTAAATTTAATAAGTCCAACTTGTGTTTGAACAAGCAAAGCATTTCAGAGTCTTCCTGTGAGTGAACTTACATTGCTGAGACTTCATGCTGTTAAATGTAATATAACAAAAACAAATTGTTTGCTCGCTATCAGTTCTAATTAATTCCCCCACCATGGATGGTATCTCCAAAGTCAAACTCTTACTTCCTTCATTGAGGCAATGACAGCCTGTGAAGTTTCTTGTGCAGACACCCTCCTCATATGGGTTAGATGAAAGAAGCAAGCCAGACTTCAGATGGAAATGAGAAAACAGCAGAGATGGATAACCTCAGACCACAGGGCTCTATGGCAACAGTTTTGTAACTGCAATTATAAGTCCCAGCGACCCCCACCCCAATATGGCATTTCGATAAAACAACAGTAAATAAAATAGAAAGTATATGCAGACAAGAAGACTCACCCAAACCAAACAGCAGGCAGCAAAATACAAATTTATGCTCGGCAATCTCAGTCTTCCTCTTTTCTTTGCATCTTGGAGAATCTTTTGTTTGGCCTTTGGTTCCTTTCCCTGCCATATAAATCTGGGTATGTCTTTTTGCCATTGTTAAAAACGGGCATCATTTCTCAAAACAGGTATTGTCTGAAATAAAAACAACATTCATTTTTACCACAGAAATTCTTCCCAACAATGATAATTGTACTTTTCGCCATCTTAATAAGTCCTTCTTGATTTCCCTCCATACCTTGACATAATTATTTTGAAATAACATACAATTAATATTAGTTATAATAATACCTAAGTATTTCACTTTTTTCTCAATCTGAAATCCAGTTTTTGCAGACAATTTGTCAACATCTTTGTTTTTTCCCTTATTAATTTTGAATCCAGCCAGTGCACCAAATTCCCTTAATTTTTCCATTAATGTATCTATCCCTTACAGGGGGCTTGGTGGCTCAGCGGGTAAGATGCCAGGCTTGTCGATTGGAAGATTGCAAGTTCGGAGGTTCGAATCCCTAGTCCCGCGTGACGGAGTGAGCTCCCACACTAGCTCCAGCTCTTGCCAACCTAGCAATTCGAAAGCATGCAAATGCAAGTAGATGAATAGGTACCACTTCGGTGGGTAGGTAACAGCGTTCCACGCACGTCATGCGGCCACATGACCGTGAAAGTGTCTTCGGACAACACTGGCTCTTTGGCTAACAAATGGAGATGAGCACCGGCCCCTAGAGTCGGACACGACTGCACAAATGTGCGGGGGGAACCTTTACCTTTACCTTTATTTACCTTTACCTTTATTGTTCTCTTACCTCCTGTTTATTGGGTCTCACGTCCATAAGCCCTGTTTCTCCTGATTTCTGCAATCAAAACCAACTTTCTAACCAATAATAGCAACCAGGGGTTGCATAGAGAAAAGGAAGTTCCTTTGAGAAATTGCAAGGCAAATTTCAACAGCATTGGAAATAACTATTCGAATTAAAAAAAACATTCTTGAAATATCCTGAATTCAGCATTTACTGGTATGTTCAGTAACTTTTCTGCACTCAACTGAAACATGATATAAGCCTTTCAAACAAAATCTAAAAAATATTTCCTCTACTTTTATTTTTTTTTAATAAAGTCTGCATCTATCTACTTTGTCATTGGCGATCACTCGTAGCCGAGTAAAATTGTCTTCCAAAGGTAAAATTTTAACAGTGGATCCGTAAGTGGCTATAAAGGCCAATTCTGGATCCGCACAACCTCCCACAAAGAGGGCATAGGTTTACGGGCGGGAGACGGTCATGATGAGGGTTTGCCTGACGTGTCTTCCTTTTAGCTCTTTTCTCCCTTTCACCCTGTACTCGTGCTTCTTCAAAGTCCATAGCACCATTAATAAAGGCTGACCTCCAATTGAAACGCTCATGAGTTAGGGTTTCCCAGTTCTCAATGCTGATATTACATTTTTTTAAATTAGCTTTGAGAGTGTCTTTGAATCTCTTTTGCTGTCCACCAATATTCCGTTTTCCATTCTTAAGTTGGGAGTAAAGTAGCTGCTTTGGAAGATGATGGTCAGGCATTCGAACAACATGGCCGGTCCAGCGAAGTTGATGTTGGATGATCATTGTTTCAATGCTGGTGGTTTTCGCTTCTTCTAATATGCTAACATTAGTCTGCCTATCTTCCCAAGTAATTTGCAGAATTTTTCGGAGGCAGCGTTGATGGAATCTTTCAAGAAGTTGGAGGTGGCGTTTGTAGAGGGTCCATGTTTCACAGGCGTACAGAAGGGTTGGTAGTACAATGGTTTTGTAAACAAGCATTTTGGTCTCCCTGCGAATGTCCCGATCCTCAAACACTCTACGCTTCATTCAGGAGAAAGCTACACTCGCAGAGCTCAGGCGATGCTGAATTTCAGCGTCGATGTCGGCTTTTGTAGATAGATGGCTGCTGAGATAAGAAAAGTGGTTGACATTTTCTAGTGACACACCTTTAAGCTGGATTGATGGCACTGCGGAGGGATTGGTTTGAACTTGCTAGTAAAGCAGTTTGTTTTTTTTAATGTTAATCGAGAGGCCGAGCCTTTCATATGCTTCTGCAAAGATGTTTAGTATATATCTAAGATCCCACAAAGATGGTTGTTTTATATGATAAAATACTATACCTATATATAGAACACCGTAATTGAGGGCCATTCCCACGTGATCAAAGTAAGAAAGAAAGAATTGGAGAGCCAGTTTGATGTAGTGGTTAAGGCATCAGGCTAGAAACTGGGAGACCGTGAGTTCTAGTCCTGCCTTATGCATGAAGCCAGCTGGGTGACCTTGGGCTGCTCCATCTCTCTCAGCCCTAGGAAGGAGGCAATGGCAAACCACTTCTGAAAAACCTTGCCAAGAAAACTGCAGGGATTTGTCCGGGCAGTTTTCAAGAGTTGGACACAATTGATTGGATAGATTAGAAATAATAAAAATCTACTTTGTACTTTATATCTTGTTAACATCTAAATTGAGCATGAATCTTTTTGATTTTTTAAATAAATATTCTACATTTAAATTAGGGGATTTTCACTTTAGCCAAAGGAGCTTCTATGGATTAAGAATTTCAAGTCAGAATAATTCTCAAACAGTCCAGTTGGAAGGTGGACAATGGTGTCCACAGCAAACTGTGACATCGCCATACAGTGACATCACCATACAAATACCATCATCATGTACCTGCACCCTGACATCTCAGGCAAGTACATACTGTAAGTCACAGCTTTTGTATGATGATGTGTCTCCGTTCATCTGCGTGTCAACATTTAATTTAGAATTTGCAGGTTGGATACCAAAGAAAGAGAACACCAAAGGAGACACATGGTTGGTGGTAGATCTTAAGAAAGGTTTATTAAGAAATGCACCCAAATACTTACAGCGTCAGGAGGATATGACCCCAAACAGCCGGGTGAACCCAAACAGCGGGGGAGGTTCAGGTTCCGGAACTCGACTCACAAGGAAGCTGGGAAAAAGGGGTAGATCGTATAGCCCTTTTCCCCCACTCCCCTGTAGGAATTCTGGAATGGTAATACCAGAACTCCACGCAGCTTCTTATTGGTATATAGCAGAGCAGAAGCGTTCCCATAAACTTGCACAAGGCTTAATCAGTTCAAAAAACACAAAACAAACACACTTCACACGTTAATGTAAAGTTACAGAAAAAAGAGCTTATAGTTTTATTGTAACTCACAGTATCTTAGTAGAAATGGTCCATGCGTGCGAGCAATAGGTTCTGATGAGAGCCTACGTGCTTCTTAATGTGGCCCACCTGAATGGAAGTGTGAGCAACGTGGACAGCCATAGCTAACCATCCTCCTTGGTAGTAGATTCAATCAGGAAAAGAGGAGAAGAGAAGGGAACAGGAACAGGAAATCGGGATTCAGCCCCTCCCACACAAAGCAAGTAAGATTAGGTTACAGCAGAGGCTGCCTCCTCCTTCAAGCTTGCGTGAGACGTGCTTGGTTGAAACCCAATATCTCTAACATCCCCCACCCTTTGGAATCCTCACTTTGGCTCTGGGATAATTATTGAGGGGAAATTAATGTTTGCATACATTCATTGAAGAGGAAGAGACTACAAGAAAGTAAGCAAGTACACAATGGGAGGCTACACATTAACAGGAATACTTTCGCGTACACAGTGGGGAACACCCATTGAAAGGAATGCATTGGCGCTGGCTGCTTGTTTAGCATGCTGGTGGCTGCAAGCCCAGAGCCACTTAAGAAAGCCTTTAGGGTGAAACTCATTAGGGTCTTTGTCAATTTCAGATAGCAGGACGAGCTGGCCAAGGGTGCTAATGAACATGTGGCTAGCACCTTTTAGGGAAGTGCTGCACTGAAGAGCAGCTCAGGAAGAGATAGCTTGTTTAGGCAATCTCTGCCCTCTGCAAGGGGGGCGGGAATTCTGCAAAGGGGAAAAGGAAAAAGGTGAAAAATACACACACACAAAAATACAAGTTAGGCAGGCCGACACAGGACATGATGTCATTATGCATGCTTCACCACTTGTTCCCCCTTGCCACCTCAAGCAGATGCCCACAAAGGTGGAAGGAGAACTGCATAACAGAGAGGCTCATAAAGAGATCTGAAGCTCTGGAGCAGACGAAAAATGCCAGAGGGAGGTCTAGAGGTTTAGAATAAAGAGTAGTAATTCTGAAGAGGTCATTTGTGTAGAATGAAGGTACAGTATGTGGGCTTCTCTATTCACCAATTTCTAGTACCTTGATTTGCAGTTCTTCTTTGACTAGATTTCTATATTGCAGTAAACCATGTCTTTGTTACTTAATCTTTCCTTATTGTATAAAACATAATTGGTTGAGCTTACACAACACAATAAGAAATTGTGATCATATTATGACTGTGTGTGAACCCTCTTTGGGAGAATTATTGATATGGTAGATTTTCCTTCAAATGCGGCTAATACCATAGACCGAGATCATAATCACAAATCTATCAAATTACAGTAGATACCAGATGTTCATCCATTGCATTAAGCAATGGCTTGCTTTAACTATAACATGAAAACCATAAACAAACCATAAGCAATCATTTACAACCCTCAATGAATCGGTTCACACATTACACTATTTATACTAGCTCTCCCTTGTGATAAAAGGAATTACTACAACTGGACTTCAAAAATGCTGCCCTTTCCCTGCAAAGGAGTGGGAGGCACTGCAGTGACAGGAAGAAAGCTGGAGGACTGGGAATAGAACAAAGCAGAGCTGGCTGTTCAGCTGCTGACCCTGCTTACTTGGCAAAGTCCAGTTTTATGGGTGTACCCAGCAGAATGCTAGCTGGCTGAAACCCTAGGAGTGTGGAACTTTCTGGAGCTGAAGCCTATACTTGGTCCTTGGCTGACATGCCAGAAGTTACATTCCAAACTTGTGGGTGGGGCCAGGGCAGAAATGAGCTTTGATTTAATTTTGTGTGATTTACATTGAATAGGAATTAAATTTGATTAATATGATGGTTCTCCATTCATCTACTTAATAGTAGTCACATGAAAAATGGAATTTGGAAAAAAAATTTGGAGAAGTACCTCTACCGGTCAGGCCGAGAGGGCATGTTACGGACCCCGTCCATGAGAGATTGTCGATTGGCGGCGTCCAGGAAGAGAGCCTTCTCTGCTGTGGTCCCCACCCTGTGGAACATGTTGCCCCCAGAGGTGAGGCAGGCCCCCACTCTCCTGGCCTTCCAAAAGGGAGTGAAGACCTGGCTCTACCATCTCGCTTGGGGCGGGAGGGGGGTAATCAATCGTGGGGGTGGTTAGCACCTTGAAGAGGCCCCAGGGAATTATATGTATTTAAATTAAGATATTTTGATTCGCCATCTGGGATTTTATATTTTATATTTATATTTTTATGAAGAATTTTGTTTTTATTGTATTTTAATCTGTAGTTATTTTAATTTTATTGTAAACCGCTCAGAGTCGCTCTTAGTGAGATGGTCAGTGACAAAATATGAAATATAAATCAATCAATAAATAAATTTGCACGCCATGATTTCAATGCCATGAAAAATCAACAGCAGCCCTCAAACCTCTGCTCTAGAGAAGAGTGAGTTTGCAAATCTCCCTTAATGTGAAGCTTGATGACTATCTCAAAGGGAAAAAAAACATGACCCAGTGTTATTGCTGTCCACTAAGAGAGTTAATCAACTTTTAAGTAAACACTTTTCCTATTTGGCAAATAACAAGAAACCTGTAAAAAGAGCATGACACATTAATGATCATTTCTAACAGCTGAATTAGTATTGACAATTTTGTGTGGGGAGAGAAAAATGTCTATTGATTGCAAATAACAGCTTCCAGTCTGTTTGCAGACCTTGTACTTCTGTCCTGGATAAAAGTGTATTACAGAATCAGCACTGATTCAAAGATGGAATTTCTTCCTAAACAAGGTGATTGCCATCAAATGACACAAAAAGGAACATACTGTATGTTTGAGAGAGGAAGCAAGAAAAGCATGCTCTGATTACAAATTCCTGGCTAAAAATGTTTTCTCTTAAAATTGTGGTTATATTGTAGTCATGCATAATACAATCACACTTTTATTTATTTATTTATTTATTCATTCATTCATTCACTCATTCATTCATCATATTTTATATTTTAAAAGAAAAGAAATGTTTTCTATGTTCTTTTAAGTATATATTTTAATAGGGTTGCCTTTCAATTTCAATTTTACTATGTTGTTCATGCTAGCCACTCTTACTGGAGTGAAAAGAGGTCCATAAATCATATAAGTGAATAAATAACACTGCAAGTCCCACTTGATACAAACTGTCCCCTCTACCCTTGTGTTTTGATTTTCTACTTGTAAAAAATGTTATAATGGATAGTTTTACACAGTCCATATTTCATTATGTACCCTGTCACCATTCATTTCTAAGTTTCCTCACATGAAACAATACTTTGTGAAAGAGTTAAAGCATCTCACCAGTCCTGCTGTTTATGCTTAAATGCGTGTATGTATGTATGTATTTATGTATGTGTGTGTGTGTGTGTGTATGTGTGTGTGTGTGTGTGTGTGTGTATATATATATATATATATATATATATATATATATATATATATACATACATACACACACACACACACACATACATACATACATACATACATACATACACCTATTCAACAAACATATTTTAATCATTTCTTCAGAATACCAAATATAATTATTTCGGTATCTTGCTGAAGCAGAAGACAAAGCAAAGAGTCATCCTCTCATCCATTCCTTCCATGGTATACTGTCTATCTTATTTTTCACCTGTCTCATAACCTACCTAGAAACCTGATTGCCACAGCAGAAGATACTAAAGGAAGGGCAAATGATAAATGTATAGAGCAAACAGGCATGAGTAGCCATATGTGTCTTCTCTCTTGATTTAACAAGAAATAAAATATCTGTTGCAAAACAGTCACCCTTTATATGTCAAAGATCTGTCTTCACTTTTAAGTAACCTCAGAAATGAAGAGCTATAGTTAAGTGATAGACAACTGCGTGCATATAGAAGTAGCATGTTCAGTCCCTTGTATCTCAAGATGCTAAAGGCTTCTGGAGCATGGTTGTCACAATATAAAGCTGGATAGACCAAGAGTCTAACTTGGTATAAGACAACCTGTTCCATGTGTTCCTATCAGATGTATTGGGTCTTAACTCATAGTACAGCATCCACATTAAGGCAAAATGCCTTAATTTCAGTATATGAGGTTACCCTTGAAAAGTATCCAGAAACTACATTTGGTGCAAAATGTGGTGGCCAGACTGCTGAGCAGCGTACGGTACAAGGATCGTATGATGCCTGAAGTGAAAGATCTACCCAGGCTACCAATTAAAATGTAAGGTGCTGATGTTGACCTTCTAAAGCCCTGAATGGCTTCAGTGGGACCACCTCTCCTTCTGTGACTTGTCTAGTTCCTTAGATCAGTGAGAGAGGCCCTTCGGAAGATGCCTCTGCTGCCATGAGCTTGGCTGCCAGGGACATGAGAAAAAACCATGGCTTATGCAGCTCCCAGGCTATGGAACACATACCATAGGGAGGCTTCCACTCTCCAAATATTTGGGAAAACATCTCTGCCAAACATTTAACTATTGATTATATTAATGACTGGTTGTAGTTTAGCTTTTCATTGCACTATTTTTATTTTATTTTATGCTCTGTATAAGTTGCCTTGACTGTTGGAATATGCAGAAAGGTGCGGTATAAATTAAATTTATAAATAATGGGTTTTTTATGATTATTTTTTTTATTTTGGAGGGGTGTACTTGTGCCACTGTGAAAGAAGACACAATCATAACAACTCTTGAGCAAAATAGACAAATTATTTGATTCACTAGAAGGCTGAGATGCAAAATTTGTTCTCTCAGGACCAATTTAAAACTCAAGGACAAGTCTCTAAATTAAGCTAGCAGAATGCAACCGCTTAACCATGAAGGTATATGGGCATTTTTCAGATGGACCCACCACATGAAGAACACACTGAAGATGAAAGCCAGCGATCTGTAACAGATTGGCAGTTCTGGGATTAAGAGATTCTTTGGATGCAATATTATGAGAAGGGGAAGAAGGAAAGCAAAAATAATGAGCCAAGAATATTTGATTCCAGGAAAGCCATCCTGTGTTACTGACAGGAAGCCACTGCAAACCTTTTAATCTCAGGGTATTCTTCAGTTATTAGACAAAATGTCAAGCAACAAGACTGCTTGTTGCAGAAAACATTTATGATGCTGCAAGTAAAAAGAAGACTTCTGGTGGGGAACATGGCCGACTGACCAGCTGTATCTGCGAGCTCCGCAGGTAGACCTGACAACGCGGCTTTTTGGGGGGGTGCAGGCAGGCTTTTCCTGCAGCCCTAGAATGTTTTCATGGTTAGAAAACACTCGGAATCATCCCACTTGTACTCCAAAATGCCGTCTTGCAGCCAGAGAACTGCAAACAGCATTCGCGGCCATCTGGTAAGAGACAACAGTAGGCGGGGACATCACCATTTCCACACCACGCTGTAGCCTTAAAGGGACATTAGGTCGACCCCCCCCCCATTTCTAATTCACCCAATTTATATATTTTTAAAGTTTTTGTACCCTAAGACAGGCTTTCTACAGTAAGAAATTGAAATTGCTGTTTTGATTTTCAGCTCTCTGCTCACTTTCTCTGAGAGCTCCTTGTTAGCATACTTTCTCTTGTCAATTTCACTCTGAAGTTTTTTATTAACTCATTAACTCCTATCTGCGCGAGTCAAGTATCTAGGGGCGCTATAATCTACTGCCTGAAACATGGAGGATTATTGTGAACCTGAGCAGACCTATAAAGAGATTCTTTCAGATTTGTATCAGACTATTCTGCAGAATATGCGGGACATTGGGGAAGAGATGATTTCTAAAATGTCATCTGGCTGACATGTCTATGAAGGTTCTCAGTCATCCAGGTGGATTTGTCTGTAGCTTGAATCATGTCAACTGGATTTCTATTTTCTCAGTGGAAACGTTTCGCTCCTTATCCAAGGAGCTTCTTCAGTCTGAGCAAAGTTGGTAAGGGAATCCTAAATATGTTTCTAGGTAGCTGTGTGACCTTACACCTGGGGCTAGGTCATGGTTATATTGAGATGTTATTTTTAAGTCCTTTTATCATCTAAAGGAGGATCGTTAAGATCACCATGCTGCTGTTGAGCTTGTGAAATGGTCTTAATCTTCCTAGGCACAGAAGACAAAGCAGGGAGGAAGATGGGGGAGAGATTGACATTCATCTGGCTGACGTTTTTATGGAAGAAGATGGAGATCTTGATAAGGATGAAGATTTTTCTACTGACAGCAAAACTGAAGTAAAAAGTCCAACTTTCACTTCCATTGTGTGTCACAAGGAATACCATTGCTTGCAAAGCCATTTAAATTGTAATATCATGAGGACAATGGGAATAAATGGAGTTCCATTTTTGAATTTTATATATTGCTTTTATTGCTTTTATAAATTTTCCCCCAAAATTTCTATTTTCCAATACTTTAAACATGAATTCCCAATTGACATTATCAAAGGCTTTTTCTGCGTCCAGAAATAATAACATTATTGGTTTTTCATTATGTACATTTCAATATTCAATTAAATCAATCACATTTCTTATATTTTCTTTTATTTGTCTATTTGGTAGAAATCCATTTTGGTCCTGATTAATAATTTTCTGTAATATTTTTTTTTAATCTTTCAGCAAGAATAATAGCAAATATTTTGTAATCATTATTTAGCAAAGAAATCGGTCTATAATTCTTACATTCTGTTGGGTCTTGATTTTCTTTTGGGATTAATACAATATTTGCTTCTCTCCATGATTGTGGTATATCTGCACCTTGTAATAATTCAATAGATAAATTAATTTCAAAATTACAAGAATATGGTGACTTATCAGGATTTAAAATTAATATACAGAAAACCAAAATGATAAACTTAAATATGAAAAAAGAAGAGAAAAGTCAATTAGAACAAATAACAGGATTTCAAAATGTTAAAAAATTAAAATATCTAGGAATACAATTAACAGATAACAATTTAGATTTATATAAGAATAACTATGACAGTCTATGGAAGGAAATCAAAAAAGATATTGAAAAATGGGTACACTTACATCTATCATTATTGGGGAGGATTGCTACAATAAAAATGAATATATTACCAAGATTTTTGTACTTGTTTCAAACAATTACAATTATGATTAAAGACCATTTTTTTATCAATTGGCAAAAGGAAATAACTAAATTTATATGGCAAAAGAAAAAACCTAGAATTAAGCTAAAATATTTACAAGTTACAAAAGACAGAGGGGGATTGGCAATGCCTGATTTTAAATTATATTATGAAACATGTGGCTTAATATGGATTAAAGATTGGATAAAATTAGAAAATGGAAAATTGTTAAATTTAGAAGGGCATGATAATAGACACGGATGGCATGGTTATATGTGGTACAATAAAAGTAAAATACATAAGGCATTTAATAACCACATAATAAGGAAATCATTGTTGAAAATTTGGAGCAAGTATAAAAAAACATTATCACCAAATCTCCCATTATGGGTTTCAACCCAGGAGGCATGTGCCAGAATAGGGAATCAAAATAAAAAAGAATATATAAGATATAAAAGTCTATTAAAATTTGATGGAATTAATCAAAAACTCAAAACAAGGGAAGAATTGGAAAATGAAAATATAGTATGTCACTGGTTCACATATTTCCAATTGAAAGAGCAATATAAAATAGATGAAAAAAATTATCAATTCACAAAAATGGAAAATAATTGGGATAATATACTAGAGAAAGAAGAAGATTTAATTTCTAAAATATATAAAATACTATTGGAAATGAAAACCAAGGACATAAAAATTAAAAAATATATGAGAAAATGGGAAGAAAATTTAGGAATTGAAATTGCATATGATGAATGGCAAGAAATCTGGATTTAAAATATAAAATTTACTTTAAGCAACAATTTAAGAGAAAACTTGTATAAAATGATTTTCAGATGGTACATGTCTCCTGAGGTACTATTTAAATCAAAAATGAGTAATACTAATTTATGTTGGAAATGTAAAAACAAAAGTGGATCCTTCTACCATGTATGGTGGTCATGTGAAAAAGCAAAAAAATATTGGGGAAAATACACAAATATAGATGTAAAATATTAGATAAAGAAATAAGGATGAAACCAGAAATTTATTTATTAGGCAAAATTGAAGATAATATAAATAAAAAACAAAAGGTTCTATTTCAGTATTTAAGTACAGCCGCAAGAATAAAATATGCACAATATTGGAAACAAGAAAATATTCCAACAAAAGAAGAATGGATTATAAAAATAATGGATTTAATGCAAACAGATAAATTGACAAATTTAATAAAAGGAAAAGAAATAGGGAAGTACAAGGAAATAGGGGACCCCTTTATAAAATATATTCAAAAAGAATACAACATTAAATAGGGACCAATAAATATAAAAATAAAAATACAAACATAGGAGGGGCGGGGGGGGAAAGAGATATATGAAGAAAAAAGAAAAATGTAAATCAAGTATTTACAAAAAATTTTGTTAAGAAAACGAAGTATTTTAATGAAATGTATGTATGTACTGTATAGTAAAGATGTATAAGTTAAAAATTGAATTTGAAAAAAACATGTAATAAATCAATAATATAACACAAGAGAAGGAAAAACAATAGGGATAAGAATAGAAATAGATATATATAAAGAAGGAAGAAAAGAGGGTAAGATGTAGAGGACCCCATTAAAGGGGGAAAGGGAAGGGTGAGTATAGGGAGCAAAGAAAGAAAGGGAAAAAGAAAGGAAGGTAAACGGGGGAATAGATTAGAAAGAGAAAGAGAGGGGTAGAAAGGGAGAAAATGGAGAAGGGAAAGAAAGAAGAAGAGCCAATTAAAGGGGAAAAGGGAAGATTAAGTATAGGGAGGGGAGAAAGAATGGAAGGTAAAGGAGGGAAGAAGGGAGAGAAAGAAAAGAGGAAAAGGGAAAGGTGAGTATAGGGAGAGAAGAAAGAATGGAAGATAAGGGAGGGAAGAGATTAGAGAGAGAAAAAGAGGGCTAGAAAAGGAGGTAAAATAGAGAAGGGAAAGGATGAGTAGAAAGAGGTAAAATAGAGATGGGAAGAAAGAAGAAAGTAGTTAGAAAAGGTTAGAGGAAGAAGAAGAGAAGAAGGAAATAGAAAATAATTTAAAATAAAGATATGTTATATTAAATACATTAGAAAATGAATATTATAAATCAAATGTAAATATGTATACATAAATGTAGTTATTGTTATATGTTATGTGTTCTGTTTATGTTGAATGTAAATAAAATTAAAATTTTAATCTAAAAAAAAAAGGAATAAATGGAGTTCCACCTGGAGTAAACACCATTTTGTTCTAGAAAAGGGCCATACATTTGTAAGCAATATAATAAAATGAAATTTGTATCTATAGCATGAGATTGCCAGCCAGCTACCTCCAGCTATAAATGTTTTTCAAGAAAAACAGGAAAGGAAGGAATGCTGTGTGAGCAACAACAGCTTCAGGGACCCCCCTGAAGACTCTCCCTTTGAAGTGGAACTTAAAACCACCGCCTAACCATGCCCTTCTCCCCACACCATCATTGGTTATTATTGGGTGTTTTTAATTAGTTATTTCTTTCACTTGGCTTCACTGATTTTATCTTGCCTTCTTGCTTATAAATTGTGAAAGTCTGAATATCCAATATTAGACCACAAGCCTATATAGTATCACTTGCAACAATAAACAACAATTCAAAATGTATAACCCCCATCCTTGACATCCTTCCAGAAGTCCCTCAAAACATGGTTGTGTCAACAGGCTTGGGGATCTCAAGGCAATGGTGAATTACTGGGGTGGCTGCATTGCCTATAACATTAAATCCTCTCTGCTAATCTGTTAAAAATAAATACTGATAGATGTTTTTAATTGTAGTATTTTTTTTAATATTGTTTATTTTATGGCCTGTTTTTTATTTTATGCCACCCAGAGTTATGTCTTGTGAGGTGGGTGGCTGTATAAATACAATGGATGGATGGATGGATGGATGGATGGATGGATGGATGGATGGATGGATGGATGGATGGATGGATGGATGGATCTATTACAATGTAGCTTTATCAGTAAGGTCTATAATATGTATTCTCATTCCAAATTAAAACAGAGCAACAAAACTTACTTAGAAGCCTCAATTATTGAGACTGTTCCAGAAGGTGAGAAGCAGTTGCCTCATCCCATATTTCAGGTATGCTGCATATCTTTTCTTAAGGCTCCGTTTTAAACTCCTAAAACAGCACAGGCTATACTAGCCCTAAAGTGCATGTGTGCCACCAGAGGGAGCAAAATGCAACCGCTGGGGTCTACTGTAGTCTATTCCTAATTTTTACTGCCAATAGGAGGAGTGAACTTGGATATAAAATTCGGAGGCTATAAATACGCATAGTCCCTTGGACTGCAAGGAGGTCAAATCAGTCAATCCTCAAGGAAATCAACCCTGACTGCTCATTGGAAGGACAGATACTGAAGCTGAAGCTCAAATACTTTGGCCACCTAATGCGAAGAGAGGACTCACTGGAAAAGACCCTGATGCTGGGAAAGACTGAAGGCAAAAGGAGAAGGGGACGGCAGAGGATGAGATGGTTAGATAGCATCACCGATGTAACGAACATGAATTTGAGAAACTCTGGGCATGCTATGGTCCATGGGGTCACGAAGAGTTGGACACGACTAAACGACTGAACAACAACAGGCTCTAAAATGGTTGTGTGAGAAGGGCCCTACTGATTTGAATGGGATTTATAGTTTCACAACACCATACTTGCAATTATTTCCCACCAAAAGCCAACAGAGAAAAATTGCTTCAGGTGCCTTCATATCAAACCCAGAAATTCACTGTTTTCAGTTTTTATAATAACAAGATTCTCTCTTCCATGCTACAGATAAATAATACATACACAAAATACCACTTTCCTCAATCTGGTGCTCTCCAGATGTTTTGGACCACAATGCCTATTAATTACTGCCAATTAATAGTAATTCAGTCTGAAGGGTAGTAGAATGGGGAAGCTAGCTAGAGTGTTTTCAGTCTATGCTAGTAGCTGTGAATGCTGCATATACTGAGGCTCACTCTATATAACTTTCCATCATAGTTATCATCCACCTTAAGTTCCAACCTTAATATAGTTCAAGTTATATATGCAATGATGCTACACAATACGTTTGTTTGTTTGTTTATTTATTTATTTATTTATTTATTTATTTATTTATATTTCTAACTTATATCACTGCCCATCTCCCCCCATTTCCGGAGGGGACTCTGGGTGGTTTACACAAAGCCAGAAGTTAAAACATATAAAAATTTATAAAAAACAGTACATAAATTAATTAAATATATAAGATCCAAGAGGCTCTGATGTTAGGTTTTAAAAGAATTCTACGGAGCAAGCCAACCCCAAGAGGAGCTATTACTCCCCCCATCCCAAGCAAGGTGGCAGAGCCAGGTCTTCAGTTGTTTCCGGAAGGTCATAAGTGTGGGGGCTTGCCTCACCTCCAGGGGCAGAATATTCCAGAGGGCGGGTGCCACTGCCGAGAAGGCCCGCCTCCTGGACCCCGTCAGATGGAATTCTCTTGTAGACGGGGTCTGAAGCAAGCCCTCTCTGCATAACCGGGTGGAGCGGGTCGATGCTCTGGGGTTGAGGCGGTCCTTTAGGTAACCTGGTCCCATGCCATGTAGGGCTTTAAAGGTAACAACCAACACATATTGGGTATGTGCCCACCCTGTGCATATATAGAATAGGGGCAAAGAACAAAATCTCCTGCCATTTTACTTCACTGAGCTCTGTAGTTTTTTTTTATTTTTGCCCCAGCTGAGTCCATTCCAATATTAGATCATTGGCGATCACTCGTAGCCGAGTAAGATTGTCTTCCAAAGGTAAAATTTTAACGGTGGATCTGTAAGTGGCTATAAAGGCCAATTCTGGATCCGCACAACCTCCCACAATGAGGGCATAGGTTTCCGGGTAGGAGATGGTCATGATGAGGGTTTGCCTGACATGCCTTCCTTTTAGCTCTTTTCTCCTTTTCGCCCTGTACTCGTGCTTCTTCAAAGTCCATAGCGCCATTAATAAAGGCTGACCTCCAATTGAAACGCTCATGAGTTAGGGCTTCCCAGTTCTCAATGCTGATATTACATTTTTTTAAATTAGCTTTGAGAGTATCTTTGAATCTCTTTTGCTGTCCACCAATATTCCGTTTTCCATTCTTAAGTTGGGAGTAAAGTAGCTGCTTTGGAAGACGATGGTCAGGCATTCGAACAACATGACCGGTCCAGCGAAGTTGATGTTGGATGATCATTCTTTCAATGCTGGTGGTTTTCGCTTCTTCTAATACGCTAACATTAGTCCGCCTATCTTCCCAAATAATTTGAAGAATTTTTCGGAGGCAGCGTTGATGGAATCTTTCAAAACGTTGGAGGTGGCGTTTGTAGAGGGTCCATGTTTCACAGGCGTACAATAGGGTCAGTAGTACAATGGCTTTGTAAACAAGCATTTTGGTCTCCCTGCGAATGTCCCGATCCTCAAACACTCTACGCTTCATTTGGGAGAAAGCTACACTCCCAGAGCTCAGGCGATGCTGAATTTCAGCGTCGATGTCGGCTTTTGTAGATAGATGGCTGCCGAGATAAGAAAAGTGGTTGACATTTTCTAGTGACACACCTCTAAGCTGGATTAATGGCGCTGCAGAGGGATTGGTTCGAACTTGCTGGTTGATTGGTTCGAACTTGCAAAGTGAACCTCACTTTGGGTTTTTTTAATGTTAATCGAGAGGCCGAGCTTTTCATATGCTTCTGCAAAGATGTTTAGGATAGTTTGAAGATCTTCCTCGGAGTGTGCACAGACTACGTTATCATCAGCATATTGAAGTTCTATAACAGAAGTTGCAATTACCTTATTTTTTGCTTTCAGCCTACTAAGATTAAAAAGCTTTCCATCTGTTCGATATATAATTTCTACACC
Source organism: Charina bottae (assembly GCA_023362775.1). Taxonomy (NCBI): domain Eukaryota; kingdom Metazoa; phylum Chordata; class Lepidosauria; order Squamata; family Charinaidae; genus Charina; species Charina bottae. The sequence continues at coordinate 15,632,147 of JALMGJ010000017.1, read as the reverse complement.
AGTAGGAAGTTTCTCTTCAACAAGGTGCATAATCATAGCGATGAAGATAGCGAATAAGGTTGGAGCAATAACACATCCCTGTTTAACGCCGGATTCCACTTTAAATGGATCGCTTTGAGAGCCATTGTTATTCAGGATTGTTGCCATCATGTCGTCATGGAGTAACCGCAAGATGTTCACAAATTTATCAGGGCATCCGATTTTCAGAAGGATGGTCCAGAGAGCAGTACAATTTACAGTATCAAAAGCTTTAGTCAGATCAATAAATGCCATGTACAGAGGGCGGTTTTGCTCCTTGCATTTTTCTTGAAGCTGTCGTGCAGTGAAGATCATATCCACTGTTCCCATGGAAGGGCGGAAGCCATTTTGCATTTCAGGGAGGATGTCTTCTGATACAGATAGAAGACGGTTTGCAATGATCTTTGCCAGGATATTGCCTGCTTTGGCTAGAAGGGAGATGCCTCGATAGTTTCCACAGTCTGTTCTATCACCCTTTTTAAAGAGAGTGATAATTATGGCATCCCTAAAGTCTGCTGGAATCTCCTCCCTCATCCAGATTTTTTCGATGAGCTTATGAAGTTGTTGTGTAAGTTCAGGCCCGCCTTCTTTAAAGACTTCAGCAGGAATCCCATCAGGTCCACTAGCTTTGTTATTTTTCATTTGCTTAGTGGCTTTACTGACTTCCTCCAAACTAGGGGGTACTGCAAGCTCATCTCTTATTTGTTTTTGCGGGATTTGCAAGAAGACTTCATCAGCCACAGTAGAGTGATGATTAAGGAGATTGTAGTAATGCTCTTTCCAGCGCAGTGCAATAGACTCTTTGTCCTTTAGAAGTTTAGCACCATCTACTGAGCGTAAGGGATTTGTACCATGGTTTGTTGGTCCATAGATGGCCTTTATGGCATTAAAAAAGCCCCGTGCATCATGAGCATCTGCAAAATGTTGGGTTTCTTGGGCTTTTTTTATCCACCATATGTTCTTAAGTTCTCTAGTTCTTCTTTGGACTTCTGCTTTTGCACTGGCGTAGATTTTTTTCTTAACGGCACAGTTAATATCTTTTTGCCATATCTGGAAGGCTTTCCTTTTCTTGTCAATAATATGTTCAATCTCACTATCATTCTCATCAAACCAGTCCTGATGTCTCTTAGTCTGGTATCCGATAGTTTGTTCACAGGCTGAAATAATAGAAGTCTTCAATTTAGTCCAGTGTTCCTCAACATTTTCAGGAAGTTCCATAGGCAGATGTTCCTTGAGAGTTGATTGAAAGCAAGCTCGTTTAATAGAATCTTGAAGGGCCAGTGTATTCATTTTACACCTTGGTTTTCTTCCTTGGAGCCTACGATGAGGGACAATCTTTATGGCCATCGTGGATCTAATTAATCGATGGTCTGTCCAGCAGTCATCGGCGCTCGTTATGGCTCTGGTGAAAAGTACATCACAGCGATGTATATGCCAGTGCTTCGACCGTGGGTGCTTCCATGATGTTTTAAATTTATTTTTCTGGCGAAAGAGTGTGTTAGTAATGACAAGGTTATGCTCTGCACATTTAGTCAGAAGTAAGATTCCATTCATGTTGCTGTTGTCAACTCCTTCTTTCCCAATGATCCCTGGCCACAAATCAAAGTCACGCCCAACTCTTGCATTGAAATCGCAATCGAAAATGAGGCAGACTATGTTTAGGGCACCTTTTCTAGCCCCCTCCCCATATGGGGTGAGCAGAGTGGATCCTAAATAGGGCTGCTCAGTCGTGGATACAGCTGCCGAACTACTCAACTGCCTCGATCCTTGAGTCAGGGCGACTGAATCCCTATCCACCGCCCATGTGCTGGTCCATGACTAGGAGCTTCCGGATTTCACAGTCCTGCCCCCGTTGCCATTCGTCAGTCGCCATGGGACTTTTGGTTGTTTTGGGTTTGGTGTGGTTGGAAGACGCCTGTGCGTGAATTTGTTTTATGTGTCGAGATCGGTGCACAACGATCAGCACACAACCTTCACAGAAAAAGGCTCTAATCCAATGGCATGGATACCATGACGATTGGTGACCTTTTGTCTGCTGCAGCCTTCATCCGCCTTCGCAGCCGTTGTAACAATACACCTTGTTATCTTCTGCCTGTTCTGCCGTTGAGGACTTTCTTGGATTGTTCTTTGTCTGGTTCCTCCCCCTGGACCTTACCGCCATGGGTGACCCTACCAGGAGTACATGACTCCCGACGGCTTCGCTCACAGGGTTCATTGGGAACACACAAGCCCACTTACCACAACAAGGTGATGATCCAGAGAGTGAGTCCAATATTAGAACTGGGCTGCAGATGGTGGACAGTGAGGAGACTGCATAAAAACTATGAAGTGCAGTGAAGTCTGATTGAATGGGGAATGGTTTTTGCTCCCGTCACACATTCTCTGCTTGGGTGTTGACCTCCGTTTTCTACTTTACATCTGAATAGTACAAAATGTGACTGATATAGATAACATTGCCTCAAACATCTAGTTTGGCCTAGACTCTGCCTAGTTCCCCAGCCATGTCTATAGGTGTCCATTCTTCCTCTGTTAAACTCTGTGTTAATTACATCTCCAGCACAAAGGGTTTGGCTTAACCTGGCCTTCTCCAATCTGGTGCTCTTCAGAGGTGTTGAGATTACAGCTTCCAAAATTCCTAGGTAACATGGCCAGCACACTTGGAATTCAGTTCCAGTATTTTTGGAGGGCACCAATTTGAGGAAGTTTGTCTTAAACCCTTAATCGTTTGTCCCAACTGTTAGCCATTCAGGGTACATGAAACTTTATCTGCATGCATCTGAATCCTCAATTTTTGACTTTCTTTCTTTCTTTTCACTGTCAGCAAATATTATAAGTTCCTCAAAGTCAGAGAGTTTTTTTTTATTTTCCTTATGCAGTCTATACAATATCATATGCATTCTTGGGGCCATGCCACTTTCAGATTTGTAGACTGAAAATAATTCAGAAGAAGCATTTTGGATCTCCCTTATGTGACCCTTAACTCCCTTAACACAATGTTAGCCTGTTTAATGAATAGGTAGGAATAGGACTGAACAACAACAACAAAAATAAGCATAGACTTCTTCTTAAGATGCATACTGTATGTTTTAGGATTAGATAAGAATTGTAGGAAGCAGCCAAGGTAATTTGACAGATGCGAGGGGTCCCATGGCACACTTGTACTTTTCAGATGATGCACTGCTGTGCCACCTCATTTTTTTACAATTGCTTTCAGCTCTGAAAAATCAGCGGTTACCTCCAGACTCAGTCCAGTGGATTGATGGGGCCTTTAAGGTACTTTTCTGCAGTCCAATTTTATGCACGTTTACTCAATAGTCTACCGGGCACAGTGGTGCTTACTTCCAGGTAATTGTTTAAAACAATGCGACCCCCTCATTCAATTCTTTTTCGGGGGTGGGTGGGCTTGGTTAGTAGGAAATAATGGAGTTTACTCCCAAGGACTAGCCATTCTTAGCACAATCCCAAGCATGTTTTGTTTGGAATAAGTCAGACTGAATTCAGTGCGATTTAATCAGAGATAAGCGCATGTAGGATTTCAGCCTTTGTTATAGAACACTGAATTAGAACACTCGATCATTTCCTTTTTATTGTTTTACTGTGTCAGATCAAAGCAGATGCATTTGGGTTTATTTCATGGTTGAGGGGAGCCTGCTGCTGGAATAAATGAAAGCATCAAGCTTATTGTAGTGTTTAGAAGGTTTCTGCAGTTCTCCCAACCTTCTGTTCCAAATTGCTTCTGACAAGATGGCTTGAGGACAGCTGGGTGGAAAAGGCGCTTGGGGACTTAATTTCTGCAGTTACAGCAAGGGAAATAAATGCTCAAACTCTGCAACAGTGATGCTGCAACTGCCACACTGGAGAATTTGTAACCTTCCAAATTTTCTGAACTACAACACTCCCGCCAGGTGGGACAGCTGAGAGATTAATTCAGTAATAATTGGAGAATAAATATGAGAGAAAGGAAAGAATAAGTCATTTCCCCGAGCAGCAAGTAGGGTTATGTGCTAAGTGACCTTGTGAGGGGAAAAAACCTCAGCTTGTGCTTTTGGACTGACACATTTCTCTAATCAAATTCACATGGTGCATGATCCAAGAAATACATAGATGGTGAGAAAAAATGGTTTCAGGAAGGCCTCAAAGCAATTAGGGCTGCCATATCAGAGATGCAAAAATCGGAACAACCACTACATGGCAACAAAACGTTGGTGTTCTGTATATCTTTGCTGTCCTGGTAATCTGGATCTTTGCAGCTCTGATATGGTAACCTTTCCATTAGCGATTCCTATAGGTAGGAACTCCAGGGTTCTTAGACCATGGAATTACTCCTGCCTTATTCCTTAATGTTTCATCTACAGCAGTCTTTGTCAACCTTGGCAACTTTAAACTGTGTGGACTTCAACTCCCAGAATTCCCTAGCCAGCCATGCTGGCTGAGGAATTCCGGGAGTTGAAGTCCACACAGCTTAAAGTTGCCAAGGCTGACAAACACTGATCTACAGAATAGGAAGAGAAGACACCTTCCATGGCTATGCCACATCTAGAGGCAGCAGGAGATTCTCCAACACCATGAATATGGCACCTGCAGAATAAGATATGCTCCCTGTAAGCTGAGCAGGTATGGATCATGAGACAAGTTAGTGCAGAACTATTGCAGCCAGAGAACCTGTGGTGTTCTGGTGGATGTTAAACTAAAGCACTTTTAATCCCTGACCATTCACTACACTGCCCAGAACTGATGAGGATTGGAATTCAGTGGTTCTCCACTCCTGATTTAGGCTTTTAGTTGTCTCTAGGCCAGTGCTTTCCAAACTGCCACCGTTGGTGACACACCAACAGCGGCGGTGCAGGGGGGCGCACGGTGGCAGGGGCGTACATGGTGGCAGCGCAGGGGGGTGCACGGCAGTGGCAGCATGCACAGTGGCAGCAGTGGCAGCCTCGTGTTTTCCACTAAAATGCGGAAGCGCAGATGGCGTGCTGCTGCCGTCCTTGCTGCCGCCACCACCATACACACCATCACCGTGCGCGCCCCCGCCGTGCACGCCCCTGCCGCCGCTTCCGGGTTGTGTTGCGACACTAAACTGTGTGTTGCGACACACTAAAGCAGGGCTTTCCAAAGTTTTCCCACGGCGACACACCAACCGCCATTGGTGTGTCGCCGCGGGAAAACCCGGAAGTGCCGCCATTGCGGCAGCGCGCAAAAACCCGGAAGCGCTGCTGCCGCTTTCGAGTTTTCATGCACCGCCGTTGGTGTGTCGCCACGGGAAAACCCGGAAGCGCTGATGATGATCAGCGCTTCCGGGTTGTGTGGCAACACACCAGACTGTGTGTGGCGACACACTTTTGTGTCGCAACACACAGTTTGGAAAGCTCTGCACTAAAGTATCGCAACACACCATTTAGAAAGCTATGCTCAACCCATTACTAAAGCAATATTTCAACTTTATGTGGTTTGATTGGGATCTCTATCTTGCCTACGTGAGCTCTCCATGGTCCTGAAATCCTGCGATTTTGTTGGATTCATGCTGTGCTCAGCCAATACATCAGAGCTTTCCAAACTTTTCATGTTGGTGACACAGACATGCATCATTTCACGACACACTCTTACAGCAGGGCATCATTTCGTGACACACTCTTACAGAAGGGCACAAGGCAGGCACTAGGACCTGTGCAGAATCACAGCAGGTTTGGAGGCAGCAAGGCACAAGGCAGGCACTAGGACCTGTGCGGAATCACAGCAGGTTTGGAGGCAGCAAGGCACAAGGCAGGCACTAGGACCTGTGGGGAATCCTGGCAGGGCAGGTTTGGAGGCAGCAAGGCACAAGGCAGGCACTAGGACCTGCACAGAAACACAGCAGGTTTGGAGGCAACAAGGCACAAGGCAGGCACTAGGACCTGCGTCGAATCACAGCAGGTTTGGAGGCAGCAAGGCACAAGGCAGGCACTAGGACCTGTGCGGAATCACAGCAGGTTTGGAGGTAGCAAGGCACAAGGCAGGCACTAGGACCTGCGCAGAATCCTGGCAGGGCAGGTTTGGAGGCAGCAAGGCACAAGGCAGGCACTAGGACCTGTGCGGAATCCTGGCAGGGCAGGTTTGGAGGCAGCAAGGCACAAGGCAGGCACTAGGACCTGTGCGGAATCACAGCAGGTTTGGAGGCAGCAAGGCACAAGGAAGGCACTAGGACCTGCGCAGAATCCTAGCAGGGCAGGTTTGGAGGCAGCAAGGCACAAGGCAGGCACTAGGACCTGTGCGGAATCACAGCAGGTTTGGAGGTAGCAAGGCACAATGCAGGCACTAGGACCTGCGCAGAATCACAGCAGGTTTGGAGGCAGCAAGGCACAAGGCAGGCACTAGGACCTGTGCGGAATCACAGCAGGTTTGGAGGTAGCAAGGCACAAGGAAGGCACTAGGACCTGCGCAGAATCCTGGCAGGGCTCGGAGGCAGCAGCAGCCGCAACACACCCAGACACCGCAGCCAACACACTAACGTGTCACGACACACAGTTTGGAAAGCTCTGCAATACATCCTTAACATCAACCTGGAATGCAACCAAATAGTTTAAATTTTCTGGTTCATAAATTCCCTTCAGTTCTACATACCTGCAGTGTGGAAAGACATCCCTCATGGCTAAGTCAAATCTAGAGAATCACTTAGCACTTAAGACTAGAAAAAACTAAATTTCATTTAATTTAAATGTAACTTAAAGTAGGAATTAGATTTAGTTAAAATAAATAATATTAAAACAATGTTTCCTCATATCTTTTATAATTTTCCCCATTACTTCAAAATCAGGTAGCAATTTTGAAAGGGCTTGGGAGGTCATACGTAAGGCTTTCAAGTTTGGCAATTATTTGCCAGAGCCGAGAAATCTGGCTGAAAGGAACTTCTACTCACTGACTTTTTTTAAAAAAATAATGCAGTTCTAATGAAACAGCATACTAATTATCAGGTTTTATTTTAATCTGATTTCCACCTTTTATATAATTAAATCTCACTTGTTAGTTTTGATAAAGTCGGGGTGGTCTTACTAATATTATTCCATTGATGTAGGAAATGGCTCAACAATCTATAATTTGATAGGTTAGAGTCACTAAATTATAGAGTAGAAAGGGACTGTTTGGGCCATCAAATCCGACCTCTGCTCAGGGCAAGAATCCAAATTAAAACATCCAAATTGATGGTTGTACACATCCAGAATAGGGGAGCTCGTCGATTCTCTTGGTAATTTGTTCCACTGTCAAGCTACTGTTATCTTTAGGAAGTTATTCAATTGGAATCTGCAACATTTAACTGGAATTCTTGTAATGTTGTTAAGAACATTATTCCATGTCCTGCACTTTGGGACAATACAGAACAGTTTGACTATTTCCTCTGTGACACCCCTTAATGTACTTGGAATGTGTGATCACATCCCCCCTTCAGTCACCATTTCTCAAGGCTAAACTTGAGTTTCCTCCTAAGACTTCATTGCTTGTCTCTTGAACATCCTCATTGTCCTTTTTTGCACCTGTTCCAATTTCTCCTATTGTGCCAGAACTTGGCACAATTCCAAAAGTGAGGTTTGACCAAAGCAAAATAGAATGGAATTATTACTTCTGGTGATTTGGAAATCATGTTTCCATAGATGCAACCTAAAATTGTTTTCACCTTTTGAGTAACCATGTCACATTGCTGATTCTCATTCAACTGAAGTACCAAGGTTCTTTTTACATAAAAGCTAGCCAGGTATTATATAGATGTGCATTTTATTTTTTTCCCCAAATGAAGAACTTTTGCATTCCTGTATTAAAGTTTGATCTGTAATTTACATTCCAGTTCTCTAATTTAGCAAGTTCATTTTGAATTTTGTTTCCATCTTCTAGAGCAGGGCTTTCCAAAGTTTTCCCACAGCGACACACCAACCGCCTTTGGTGTGTCGCCGCAGGAAAACCCGGAAGTGCCACCGTTGCGGCAGCGCGCAAAAACCCAGAAGCGCTGCTGCCGCTTTCAGGTTTTTGCGCACCGCCGTTGGTGTGTCGCTGCGGGAAAACCCAGAAGCGCTGATGATGATCAGCGCTTCCGGGTTGTGTGGCGACACACCAGACTGTGTGTGGCGACACACTTTTGTGTCGCAACACACAGTTTGGAAAGCTCTGTTCTAGAGTATTAGCTAACCAGCCCAGTTTTGTGTCATCTGAAAACTTGATAAATCTGTCTATCTCTTCATCCAGATAATTACAATTGTTGAAGAGGACCAGGACCAAACCTTGTGCTTCCCCATGTGATACTTCACTCTAGTTTGATGAGGAACTGTTAATAAGTATTCTTTGCATAGGGTCTCAAGCTGTCTTCTAGTGCATATTTAAGTAGCTTACTATTCAGAATGCCATGTGTTAATTTATCCCAAAACTGTTCTATGCACCCACAGTTCACTAATGGCAAGCAACAGTATAAAACAGTGCAGTTGAACAATTGTCCTTCTCCCATTGTTTCTGCCCACCCTGTAAGATCAGACAGTCAGGATGTCACATCCATTAAGTAATGTTATCTGATAGATCATTTGGGAGTTAGGCAGCCTTCTAAATATAATAAGATCAATCAATAAATCAATCCCAGGAGATGTCTATCTCTGTTGCAGTGTTTGCCTGATGGAACAGCATCACCGCAAGGATTTGAATGGTCCCAATCCTACTTTCCTTTTAATATGCCTTGAAGACCTGGCTCTTCCCAGAGGCCCTGGGGTAGGTGGGATGCAGGCTCATGTTGTGAGAGATTATATAGATCTTGAGTGGATGTCTGTTCCACTGAAATGACCATATTCCTTTTCTGTTTGGGCTTGTTGTTTTATACATTTGTTTTTAATTGTCAACAGGTTAATTATTGTCAGAGTTGTCAGCAAGGTGGGGAGCTTCAGAAAAGTGAATTATTAATAAATATAAATAAATAAAATGCCACTCTTCAGTCCTATTAGCAAGGCTTCATGGGACTGCCATCTAACTAAATGTTTTTAGTGATTTTGGTGCAGAATTAACAGCTTGTAATTTAAAAGAAAAAGAAAGCAGGATTGCTCTTTTTTTAATTGTCAAAGCCATTTTTCAGATCCTCTCCAACCTTCTGCACAAAAGCAGCCACAATATTAAGCCCATCTGTTAGAATGTTTCGTAAAATTAAGATACTCTACTTGCAATCAGAAAAGCAGCAAGACAGCTGAATTATTGATATATGTAGATAGGAGCTGAATTGCATACTCAGTGACCTGTAAATATTCCACTTTTATACCACTCAGTACATTTTCTTCTTTCCTTAGGAAGAGAGGTTTTTTTCAAGAAGGAAGATGAAAAAGTATAAACAAAATTATGCCCCCATATCATGTGTCTTCAGAATAAGCATTTCATTTGAACTAGATTTTCTAACATGTCTATGAAGGTTCTCAGTCATCCAGGTGGAATTGTCTGTAGCTTGAATCAAGTCAACTGGATTTCTATTTTCTCAGTGGAAACGTTTCGCTCCTTATCCAAGGAGCTTCTTCAGTCTGAGCAAAGTTGGTAAGGGAATCCTAAATATGTTTCTAGGTAGCTGTGTGACCTTACACCTGGGGCTAGGTCATGGTTATATTGAGATGTTATTTTAAGTCCTTTTATCATCTAAAGGAGGATCGTTAAGATCACCATGCTGCTGTTGAGCTTGTGAAATGGTCTTAATCTTCCTAGGCACAGAAGACAAAGCAGGGAGGAAGATGGGGGAAAGATTGTGCCTGAGGCCTTCACCTCTATTCAAAGAAGGATTTTCCAAGTTGGCATAAATGGATTCCTTGACCCGTCTTTCAAACCACTTATCTTCCCTGTCTAAAATGTGAACATTAATGTCCTCAAATGAGTGTCCTTTTTCCTTTAGATGAAGATAAACTGCTGACTCTGGTCCTGTGGTGTTACTTCTCCTGTGTTGGGCCATCCTCCTGTACAAAAGTTGTTTGGTTTCTCCAATGTAGAGTTCAGAGCACTCCTCACTGCACTGGATTGCATACACTACATTGCTTTTCTTGTGTTTTGGAGTTTGATCTTTGGGGTGTACAAGCCTCTGTCTCAGTTTGTTGGTGGGTTTGAAATATACAGGTATGTGGTGTTTGCCAAATATCCTTTTTATCTTTTCAGACACGCCAGCCATGTAAGGAATGACCAGGTTCTTTCGTTTACTCTGAGTCTCAGCCCTGTGTGTCGCTGTTCTAGGTCTGGTAGGCTTAGATTTAGTGAAGGCCCAATTTGGATATCCACAGGCCTTCAGGGCTGTTCTCAGGTGCTGATTTTCATTCTTTTTGGAATCCATGGAGGTGGGGATGGTTTCAGGACATTGTCACACAGAGCAGAAAGGTGCTATAGAATATGGTGCCCCCAAGGTTGTGCTTGACCCCTTTGCTCTTGGGTGGGAACACCAAGTCACTGAAGATTCTTCTTCGATGGGTATTTGACACTTAAGTTCAATGGTGACTAAGTAGCTGTTGTTCTTGTGTTTATTGGTGGGCTGAAGGGGCTGGGGAATTGGACTTGGTGGGGAGGAGGGCTAGGAGCAGTTATGCAGGAATGCAAAATGTTTCTCTGTCATCATGAACATGTTTTAATATTGTATACCACTCAGAATATGAATTTAAGTGCAACAGGATATGTATCTCAGTAAGTAGCCATAATATTAAATGATAAATAGCAGTGGGGATCAAACAAAATCTAGCTACCCCTGCAATGTCATTGTTCTAAAGACATGGGAATCAATCATGGAAGATGGAGGTTGCCCCAAGTGATCTTTCCATTCTAAATGGTCTGTGTTAAATTACTAGGCAGGGGAATTTGCATTTTCAGGAAGGGATGGAGTTAACATGATCAATTATTTTATAGTATAGCCAACTTTAACCCATAGCATCATATCTTTTATAATTGATAACCAACCTAATAGTGATCATGTTCTACTTATTGTGAGATTAGTTATTAAAGTTCCTGTATACTGGCTAGAAATAAATTTTGTTCCTAGCCTTATATCATATGCTACTCCAGTCATAACTAACTCTGAGTCTCTGACTGACCTACAGCCAGTAATAAGGATTTTAAAAAAAAACTTACAGCAACACTAACATAAATTTCCCAACACTCAGGAATAACCTACACATAGAAGACATTCATCTACCAGGAGGGAATTAAAAAATTGCACCCTCTCAGACCTCAAAGGCCTGTTGAAAAAGCCAGGTCTTAACAGGTTAGAAGACCAGGAGAGTTGGAAATTGTCTAGCAACAGGGGGAATGTTGTTCCACAGAATAGGGGCAGCAACTGAGGACATAGTTTGACCAAGATTGTCTGGCCAACGTTCAGGATGGCTTTTTTTTTAATTTAGATGATCTAAAAATGTGGAAGACAGCCAGTTTGGTGTAGTGGTTAAGGCACCAGGCTAGAAACTGGGAGACTGTGAGTTCTAGTCCTGCCTTAGGCACGAAGCCAGTTGGGTGACCTTGGGACAGTCACTCTCTCTCAGCCCTAGGAAAAAGGCAACGGCAAACTCCTGACATCTTGCAAAGAAAACTGCAGAGACTTTTCCAGGCAGTCACCAGGAGTCATCACTGACCCAAAGGCACAAAAAAAAAAGTGGAAAGGGCCATCTCTCACTTCCTGAATTCACCATAAGCTATGCATTATCACATGTGATCTGCATTATCTAAACATTACAGATGCTCCATGCAATTTTCAACTTTTAATCAATAAAATTCAGGAAATCCTTGTGGCCCAAATTTCAACCAAGAATGGCAAGATTAAGCATCATTCTAAGCCTTGTTTTAATCACAGCTAAAGTTAAATTATCAGAAGCACGTAGGGCATTCAGAGTTAATAATACACACTACAGTATTTGCAGGGACTGCTTCTTGCAAGGAAAAAATCTTATAAAGCCCAGCTAAAAGGAAAAAAAACCTGGTAAATCTGAACAACTGGTAAAAGCTGGTCCATATCAGTGTTTCTCAACCTTGGCAACTTGAAGATATGCAGACTCAACTCCTAGAATTCCCCAGCCAGCATTCTGGGGGAATTCTGGGAGTTGAAGTCCACACATCTTCAAGCTGCCAAGGTTGAGGAACACTGGACTAGATAATGGAAAGGAATAGTAAGGATATTTCTGCTTTCTGGTATTTTGTCACTCCTTCCTTCTGTAAGGTTTCAGATGAAATGGACAGCATTAGGTCTCCTAAAGTCTGGAGAGAAAATCTCCTAGATCTCCTTTTGATACTGCTCTACCATTATATATCATAACTGATCTTTGAAATTTGAATTACGTATATGTAACTTCTGAGGAGCTGTGTCATGACTTTATTGTTTCATAGGTGTCCTTGTTGCCTGCAGATATTTCTAAACTATTATTCATCTGGAAAATGGCAAAACAATTGTGTTGGTCTGATCCTGGCTGAGTTACAAAAGGCAAACCTGGAATGGTGGACCCCAGTATTAGCTCCCCTACTTATACACATGTATGCTCACTCGCTGGATCGTCACCTTGTTGTGGTGAGTGGGCTTGTGTGTTCCCAATGAACCCTGTGAGCGAAGCCGTCAGGAGTCATGTACTCCTGGTAGGGTCACCCATGGCGGTAAGGTCCAGGGGGAGGAACCAGACAAAGAACAATCCAAGAAAGTCCTCAACGGCAGAACAGGCGGAAGATAACAAGGTGTATTGTTACAACGGCTGCGAAGGCGGATGAAGGCTGCAGCAGACAAAAGGTCACCAATCGTCATGGTATCCATGCCATTGGATTAGAGCCTTTTTCTGTGAAGGTTGTGTGCTGATCGTTGTGCACCGATCTCCACAAATAAAACAAATTCACGCACAGGCGTCTTCCAACCACACCAAACCCAAAACAACCAAAAGTCCCATGGCGATTGACAAATGGCAATGGGGGCAGGACTGTGAAATCCGGAAGCTCCTAGTCATGGACCAGCACATGGGCAGTGGATACGGATTCAGTCGCCCTAACTCAAGGAGCGAGGCAGTTGAGTAGTTCGGCAGCTGTATCCACGACTGAGCAGCCCTATTTAGGATCCACTCTGCTCACCCCATATGGGGAGGGGGCTAGAAAAGGTGCCCTAAACATAGTCTGCCTCATTTTCTCCCTGACTGGATTACCGTGACCAGTGGGGTCACCATCTAGCGGTCGTAAAAAACACATGAATTTTGGAACATGGAATATACGGACACTGCAAGACAATATGGATAGTGAATGACCTGAACGTAGGACTGCCATTATTGCAAGGGAACTGAGACGTTTTAATATTGATATAGCAGCACTCCAAGAAACTTGAAGAGCAGGAGAAGGACAGTTGAAGGAAGAAAAAGGAGGTTATACCTTCTTTTGGAAAGGACTGTCTGAACGACAAATACATGGGGTAGCTTTGCTATCAAAAACGACCTTGTGAAGCTCTTGTCAGAAGTTCCCACTGGGATTAATGAACGACTCTCAACTCTCCGAATAAAACTCACCAAAAACCAACAGGCAACTATCCTAAGTGCTTACGCACCAACACTAGATGCAGATGAGGATATCAAGGAAAAATTTTATACCCAGCTGGACACCATCTTATCAGAGATACCAAAGGAGGATAAAATTATCCTCCTGGGCGATTTCAATGCAAGAGTTGGGAGTGACTTTGATTTGTGGCCAGGGATCATTGGGAAAGAAGGAGTTGACAACAGCAACATGAATGGAATCTTACTTCTGACTAAATGTGCAGAGCATAACCTTGTCATTACTAACACACTCTTTCGCCAGAAAAATAAATTTAAAACATCATGGAAGCACCCACGGTCGAAGCACTGGCATCTTTTAGATTATGTAATTGTCCGTGCTAGAGATCGCCGTGATGTACGATCCACGATGGCCATAAAGATTGTCCCTCATCGTAGGCTCCAAGGAAGAAAACCAAGGCGTAAAATGAATACACTGGCCCTTCAAGATTCTATTAAATGAGCTTGCTTTCAATCAACTCTCAAGGAACATCTGCCTATGGAACTTCCTGAAAATGTTGAGGAACACTGGACTAAATTGAAGACTTCTATTATTTCAGCCTGTGAACAAACTATCGGATACCAAACTAAGAGACATCAGGACTGGTTTGATGAGAACGATAGTGAGATTGAACATATTATTGACAAGAAAAGGAAAGCCTTCCAGATATGGCAAAAAGATATTAACTGTGCCGTTAAGAAAAAAATCTACGCCAGTGCAAAGGCAGAAGTCCAAAGAAGAACTAGAGAACTTAAGAACATATGGTGGATAAAAAAAGCCCAAGAAACCCAACATTTTGCAGATGCTCATGATGCACGGGGCTTTTTTAATGCCATAAAGGCCATCTATGGACCAACAAACCATGGTACAAATCCCTTACGCTCAGTAGATGGTGCTAAACTTCTAAAGGACAAAGAGTCTATTGCACTGCGCTGGAAAGAGCATTACTACAATCTCCTTAATCGTCACTCTACTGTGGCTGATGAAGTCTTCTTGCAAATCCTGCAAAAACAAATAAGAGATGAGCTTGCAGTACCCCCTAGTTTGGAGGAAGTCAGTAAAGCCACTAAGCAAATGAAAAATAACAAAGCTAGTGGACCTGATGGGATTCCTGCTGAAGTCTTTAAAGAAGGCGGGCCTGAACTTACACAACAACTTCATAAGCTCATCGAAAAAATCTGGATGAGGGAGGAGATTCCAGCAGACTTTAGGGATGCCATAATTATCACTCTCTTTTAAAAGGGTGATAGAACAGACTGTGGAAACTATCGAGGCATCTCCCTTCTAGCCACAGCAGGCAATATCCTGGCAAAGATCATCGCAAACCGTCTCCTATCTGTATCAGAAGACATCCTCCCTGAAACGCAAAATGGCTTCCGCCCTTCCATGGGAACAGTGGATATGATCTTCACTGCACGACAGCTTCAAGAAAAATGCAAGGAGCAAAACCGCCCTCTGTACATGGCGTTTATTGATCTGACTAAAGCTTTTGATACTGTAAATCGTACTGCTCTCTGGACCATCCTTCTGAAAATCGGATGCCCTGATAAATTTGTGAACATCTTGCGGCTACTCTATGACGACATGATGGCAACAATCCTGAATAACAATGGCTCTCAAAGCGATCCATTTAAAGTGGAATCCGGCGTTAAACAGGGATGTGTTATTGCTCCAACCTTATTCGCTATCTTCATCGCTATGATTATACACCTTGTTGAAGAGAAACTTCCTACTGGTGTAGAAATTATATATCGAACAGATGGAAAGCTTTTTAATCTTAGTAGGCTGAAAGCAAAAAATAAGGTAATTACAACTTCTGTTATAGAACTTCAGTATGCTGATGATAACGTAGTCTGTGCACACTCCGAGGAAGATCTTCAGACTATCCTAAACATCTTTGCAGAAGCATATGAAAAGCTTGGCCTCTCGATTAACATTAAAAAAACCAAAGTGCTTTACCAGCAAGTTCGAACCAATCCCTCCGCAGCGCCATCAATCCAGCTTAAAGGTGTGTCACTAGAAAATGTCGACCACTTTTCTTATCTCGGCAGCCATCTATCTACAAAAGCCGACATCGACGCTGAAATTCAGCATTGCCTGAGCTCTGCGAGTGTAGCTTTCTCCCGAATGAAGCGTAGAGTGTTTGAGGATCGGGACATTCGCAGGGAGACCAAAATGCTTGTTTACAAAGCCATTGTACTACCAACCCTTCTGTAAGCCTGTGAAACATGAACCCGCTACAAACGCCACCTCCAACTTCTTGAAAGATTCCATCAACGCTGCCTCCGAAAAATTCTTCAAATTACTTGGGAAGATAGGCGGACTAATGTTAGCGTATTAGAAGAAGCGAAAACCACCAGCATTGAAACAATGATCATCCAACATCAACTTCGCTGGACCAGCCATGTTGTTCGAATGCCTGACCATCGTCTTCCAAAGCAGCTACTTTACTCCCAACTTAAGAATGGAAAACAGAATATTGGTGGACAGCAAAAGAGATTCAAAGACACTCTCAAAGCTAATTTTAAAAAAATGTAATATCAGCATTGAGAACTGGGAAGCCCTAACTCATGAGCGTTTCAATTGGAGGTCAGCCTTTATTAATGGCACTATGGACTTTGAGAAGCACGAGTACAGGGTGAAAGGGAGAAAAGAGCTAAAAGGAAGGCACGTCAGGCAAACCCTCACCATGACCGTCTCCCACCCGGAAACCTATGCCCTCACTGTGGGAGGTTGTGCGGATCCAGAATGGCCTTTATAGCCACTTACGGATCCACTGTTAAAATTTTACCTTTGGAAGACAATCTTACTCGGCTACGAGTGATCGCCAATGACACATGTATGATTATTTTTAGAATCCCCAAAGATTGGACTAAAACCATGACATGACAATACAAAATTACAATGCAAAACTGTGGTAAGAATGACTTGTTGAACTACCAACTACCTCCCAATTAGCTTGTTAAGTATAGTAAGCTAGTTGTATGCTAGGCACCTTCATAGGAAATTGTTTGACAGAATGGTACAGGACAGGACTCTGGCAGGGGAAGGAGACAGGTTTAAGGAAGGGGGAGTCGGTGCTCAAGCAGTGTATTGTCCTGCATTATTTAGTAGAAAAATATAACCATCACCTATGACCTCCCTCTACTTTTATTGATTTAAAGGTGGCATTTGATTCAATTCTCAGAGAAGCCTTCAGGCAAGATTCTTGTGGAACATCATTCCATTTTGTCTTTTGTCTTTTTGTCTTGTTTTTTGTTTTAATTTAAATTGTGGTTTTAATGCTTTTTATGTATTTTGTTTTATTATGTATGATACCCAGAGTCACTATGTGAGATGGGCAGCTATACAAATATGATAAATAAATATAAATAAATAAAAGATTAGTTGTCTCCTGTACTGATCAGTGCTTTATTTTCTTGATTATTTTTGCCTCCTTTGTATTTTCTGTATTAATTCTTCAGTTCTTGCCCTGACAAAATCTGAGTTTTACCTCCCACACTCCTAAAGTTAGCCAACAGAATTGTTTCGGTTTTCAAGCAGAGATGAGCTTTCAGGCTGAATGGTCGTGGTCTAGTTTTCTGTTGTCCTGACATTTCTCCAGCAGCTGTGGCTGGCATCTTCAGAGGCAGAGTGAAATGAGGGGGAGGGGAAAGAACCCTGTTCTTTTCAGTGGAATCCAGATGTAGATAAACTGAGATTAATGGAATATTAAACTCAGTGGAGCTTTAATTACCCACCCCTACTTTAAATCCCCTTGATTTCAGTGAGTATCCCCCAAGTATTACTAAGTCTAGATCCAACCCACAGCCAATGAAAAAGAGAGAATCTTTAAATGCAACCCTTCAGTCATATGCCAGCAGATATAATCTCATTTTTCCTTACAACAGGAACAGGTAGACTACCTAAGTGCAGTATATATTTTGTAGGTTAGATTTAGCAGTAGCCTTAGAGTTGCTCTGGGCAGATACACAAAATTTTCCCAATTTGGTTGGAAATTCTGGGACTTCTTGGATTCCCAGCACATCTTGAGGACATCAGAGTGGGAAGGGCTGACCGAAATAATCTGTGCTCAAAGCTCTGTTAACATGTTCTTTAGCAAAGCTATACTTGTTCTTTCATTACTTCACCAGTTCCAGTAGATACAGATGCACAGTTTTAAACCTTCTGGTTAACTGATTTTCTGCACACTCACTTAAAATCAGCCTTTAATAATACTTAATCATTTGCAAGGATCATGAAAAAAAATGGGGCAACAAAAGCTTTTCATCAGACTCTCTTAGGTTCAGCTTTGCTTGCAAAATATTTTTATAATATCCTAGTAACATTTTTTCCCTTCATTACTAATCACTTGTAATGTTTTACTTAGGCAGAAAAAAAGGAAAAAATCTGCATTCAGGAAACTGATGCTTCACATCATACTTAAAATTAATTAGGATATATTCTTCTTCTCTTCCCCTCTTTGTGCATAAATTTTACTCTCAAAGTCCAATTTGGACATTATCATTTAAGGCCTGAAATGTTGAATTTATTTGCATTTTATCAGTCCATTCTATTTTTTGACTTAGCTATCATTTTTTAAAATGTTGGAAGTCTATGGATGACTAAATAGAACTTCCAGATCTAGAAACAATATATTTTGGAGTTCCAAATAATGAAACAAAAGCAAGGAGATTTAGTGCCTTTTTAATATTCAGCAGTCAGTAGAAGATCCAATGCTAGAAACTCAAAACAAGATGCCAGATTAGTTGGAATTCAGTCCTAGATAAACAGACACCAAGTAACTATCAATTAGAGTAATCATCACTAGATATGAACTAGATATAAAGTATAAATGTCCAATATTTACTGCATATTAAAATGTCCAGAAAATATTTAATAACAAAGTTTGTTTGGCTACTAAATTTATTTATGCTTCATTTTGAACCAAAGCCTGTTTTTATCTATTTATAATAGATCAGGCCTGGTTATTCAGTTTTTTTCTGGAAATTTTCATCTTTTATTTTTCTACCTTTTAATTTTGCAGGCAAAGAAAAGCGTGAATTAGAGAAATCCTCACTAAGAAATATTCATTCTGTCTCCTGCCATGAAGGAGTGTTTCACTCTATAAAACATCAATTCCTGATTGGTCCTGCTGTTGTGCAATACTTAAAAATGAAAAGATTTGTTAACCTTCTAACAGTGTCTGGGGCTGTCAAATTATGAGGCTTTAATGTTAACAAATGATGGGCTTTCTTATTCTTGAACTCTGTGAACATTCCAGTCATAAATTGATGCTTTTATCCTCTAGATAAAATGAAGACACCTTTATTTATTAGCATGCTGGAAAATATTAACAGGTTAAATTCCTTAAGCTTTTCTGTCCAATAGCACCATCTGCTGTAAAAGATGCAATTCTGTTTTGAGAGAAAAAAATGTAATTTTGTTCACTTTTCATAATACTTCTTTCAGAAGACATGGGGATAAACCTCATCCTTTCTACATGCAGACTATATACTAACCTTTCCTACAGCATCTCATCCATCAAATCAAATCCATTTTGTATTCAAACAGCATTCCTTCAGATGTTTTCACATCAGGAAGAACCTCCAGATTTGTTTCAAATTTTGCTAATTCATTATTTGTACCTTATTTTCAGCTTCTTGATGGTACATGTATCATCATCATCATCATCTTTCATTTATTCACATGACTTTGTAGGCTTAATCAAATAGAGTCACCTGAACTTTAGAATATGAGTTGGTTATGGGCAGTGTTATCCCACCTTCTTTATTAAATTTTTTTTATAGATGATAAAAGTTTAGTGTAATTTGATTTACCTTAACAAATATTTAAATAAAACAGTTTCAGATAATGGAGCAATGTTTTTATTTTCCACAGTTCCTTTATACCTTCTTTGTAAAACTATCGTGGCTGCAGTAGTCTCTCTTCCTGTATGATTTCTTTCCTTAACTATTTATCTTGATTACTTTTCTGCAACATTAACCTAAAGGCTCATAAAGGATTTGAACCATACCACACAGTCCTCCTCAGGCTTTTTTGGAGTCATGGAAAATTGGGACAATTTTTTTTCCCATATATAGAATGGAAGAGAATTCAATTTTACACTTAGGCAGACAGGCATAAAAGCATACAAGAGGGAAAAGTGAGAGAGGGAAAAGAAGAAAGCATACTGGATGTTGATCAACCTGTACCTACCTTTACCCTGGTGTAGACATTGAGAATGTTGGACTGGGAATAGGGAGACCCAGGTTCAAGTCAACCTTCAGCCACGGGAGCTCACTGGATGACTTTGCCAGTCTTTCCCTTTCAGGCCAACCTATTCATGGTTTCTTTACATAGTTCACATAAGCTGCCTCATGCTCTTTAGATGTTAAGCCAGATATAAAGATGATAAATGAACAATGAATCACCATTATTTTATGGGCTTGAAGGATTCCATCTTTTCCTCTGAAGGAGGGCCCACCTTTTTTATTTATCTTTCTTGTTTCTTAGAGTCCCATCTTCTTAGGCAGTATATGTGCTGGCACTATTGAAAGTTCATGTTCTGAAAGCCTTGTTCCTGAAGCCCTTAACAAACCAGGGGCTCTCTGGATATGTGGGACTATGAGTCCCTTTATCCCTAGTTAGGATGGAAATGATGGAGATGCAATCAGACAATTTTGGAGCATGCCAAATTAGAGGCAGTCAATAATATTTCTCTTCTAACTCTCTCTTTTTCCATCCTTTCTTCAGGCTGAACTTCCAGTTTTCAGAGCAGATGAACTTTTCTTGCAGTATGGAGGGGTTGATTGTAATAATTCCCTCTCGGAGCTCATCCAGAGTCTTAGTCCATCACAATTGCTGTCTCAGGATTGGAGACCATATACATCTTTTAAATAAATGCATACATTTTACACCTGCTCCCATACAAAAGGAAGGAGGCTCTGTGCAAGAAGTGTGTGCCAATGCTGGGAGATGTTTCCAGAGCTGAGTGGGAAATGTGTCAGTAGAAAATAGCCTCTTTCTGCAGCTGCCCTCTCTCAGGTCAGTGTAGCATCCCCGTCATCAAAGGATGTACAGTACTTGGTTGTCTTCACATAATATGTTTCACTTGGTTATTGAATTAACCCAGGATGGGTGGGATGGGTTCACTCAATACACTGAGTCTCAAAAAAGCAAACCAAAATTAAAACATGCTGTGCCTTCATATGTGTTGGTAGATATTTAACTAGCCTAATTAAGTATGTTGTATAAACACAAACAATAAGATATTGGGTAGTGCAATATTCCAGTCCATCCTCTTGGGCAGAGCTTTCCAAACTGTGTGTCAGGACACGTTAGTGTGTCGGCTGCAGTGTCTGGGTGTGTCGCAGCTGCTGCTGCCTCTGAGCCCTGCCAGGATTCCACACAGGTCCTAGTGCCTGCCTTGTGCCCTGCTGTAAGAGTGTGTCACAAAATGATGCATGTCTAAAAAGTGTGTCACCAACATGAAAAGTTTGGAAAGCTCTGCTCTTGGGTATGTTTGTCCAGCCTGAATTTTTCCTGAGCCCATTTAGAGCTCATTGCCCCACTTTTCTACCTGAATTCTTGCTACTTTTCTACTTTTGAAGTACTTCGACCTTATTTTACCTGCAACAGGACAATGATATGCTGTTCATGAGCTAGGAATTAAGGCACGTAGGATTTTTTAAATTACTGTATGACAAACTTATTATGCACTATGATTAGATCTTAACAAGACCATCTCAGATTTGTATTGTTGTCAATCTAACACAAAGGGTTGTTTCCCCAGCTTGTTGAATTTAGCTTTCTTTTATTTTTGTTCTTTTGTTTGTTTGTTTTAGTTGTAATTCTAATCCTGTTCTAGGATAATAGATATTTCTGTGTCAGGATACCACTACTGGGGTATCATCCTAAATGGTAGGGGAGATTAAATTGATCCCAATAGAAGAGAACATCTGTAGCTCAGGGCTGAACTGGGGAGTCCTTGGTGCTCTCTGAGCTTGGTTGTTTGCTTGCAGACGTTTCATTACCCAACTAGGTAACCTCATCAGTGCACTGGGAAGAGTTCAGTGAGAGAAAGAGACAAAATGAAAAGAAGAAACTGAAAAGCCAGCCTATATGTACCAGATAGATCAAGGGAAGGAAAGCGAAAGAAAGAGAAAGAGAAAGGGGTCTGAGAAGCTATCCTGTAGGTAAAGACAAAAAATAGATCTGGGGGGGGGAATAGGAAGGATAATTTATTTATTTATTTATTTATTTATATTTTTGTTTTCTCTTTTTATCTGTAATACAATTTCAGTCATACAAGAAAAGCACTTCTTAAATTCTGCCTTTGACCCATGAAAATATTGGCTTTTCTGGTTATATTTTTTTTATTTTCCAGTCATCTCTAGTAGTTTCTTGGGTCAATAAAGGCTTAAGGTGACCTTTGAAGAGGAGACAGACTTGTACTAAATTAAGTAAATTAAAACCTGAACTTGTTTTTCTATTAAAACTTCACATATTCCCAAAGGAGAAGCGTTTTTTTAAAAAAAGAAATAAGTGATAACGAACATATGTTATACCTCCAAATCTGCTAGAGGGGATAGAAACTTTGATTAATGAGTTCTTCAGCTTTCTTGTGGAACAAGAGATAAATTTTCAGAAGGATTTTTCAAATAATAATAGTTGCAACAGTACAGTAGCACTTATTAACTATTAGGGCCAAATTAGGGATCACTCAGTTGTTTTCATAGATGTTTTCCACATCTTTTTACTTTGGTGGTTGATCAGATAATAACAGCAGGGGATTTTGCTGGAAACTTTAGTCGATCTTAGCACATTTTCAAGTAAACTGAGTTCCAATTCATGGGAAATGCTACAAGCCTATTTATAGGGATTTAATTTGGTGGACACATACTGATTCTTGAATCCATCTCACTGTGAATACACTTCATATTTTATAAAGCAGATGAAAAAAGAGTTTCAAGATTTTTTTTAAACTAAGACATTTTGGGAATTTAGTTATTACTTGGGACAGGGAGTCAAAATGGAAAATGTAAACTTCAAAATGGAATGTGTGCAAAAAAGGGTGGGATTTCAGTGGCCCGCCATTTTAAAGATGCTGCAGATACTCCTGGTGTAGAATTCTATTATGGTATAGATTTGTATTTGATTTTTGCTTATTCTACTTTGACAAATAAAAAGCAAATGCTGGAATGTAAAATTTTGGAATATAAGGTTAAGGAACTTTTGAACAATTATGTGAATTCTAAGTTTGGAGGTGAAAATCCATAAGCCGAAGCAGTTTGATAACTTTCCGAAATCAATGATCTCAGAATAAAATAGTCCATTTGTTTGCACAGGGAAGCTTCCATAATACTGTATATTCACCCAATCCAGATCTGGTTGACTAACAATATATTTTTATAGCCAATCTATAAAGCGTGCCCCCTTCACTTGAACTGAGGATGCAGTATTTCCAGGGCATATCTGAGTTATGTGCAGATCTACTTTCATTGCAATGGTGGGCAGATTCCACATGCAAGAATCTTCTATGTACAAAAGAGATAAGGATGAACAAAATTGGAATATGTATCTTCTATGGGTTACTCATAGCACTAATGAAAACACACTTCTTTCAGTAGAAATGGCATTTTATTAGTAATACCATGCATATATATGTGTGGCTGTGAGAAAGAGGGAGAAAGAGAGAGATTGCAGTAGTAACTTTAAAAAAAAACATAAAAACCTTTCCGATAGGTCTAAAATAGGTCCAAAATATTTTGTTGATTGTACAACCCAAAGCAAGTCATTCCAACCTAGAACCATAAAATACCTCACCTCCACATCTGAATACAAGTTCCAGGAATAACTGATGTTATATTTGTTGAATGTATTGTCGAAGGCTATATGATAGCTATATTTATAACTGATGTTATATTTGTTGCCTTTTTTATATAGCCTGGCTGAAACTTCTATCTGACTTGTTAGTGGGTGAGAGAGAGGGAGAAACCAAGACAGTTTTTTCCCTTGTGTCTCTGCTGACTTATACCAGAACCACAGAAAATGGAAGGGAATTATATGTTTTTAACTCCCTTTTGTTTTTTTCAAGTTGTTTGTCCTTATTTATGTAAAAACAAAAAAAAAGCTGTGAGTTTCCATTGCTCTCAGGAAAGGAAATAGCTCCATAATGTATAATATTATGGTTTTTATATTCTGACATGCCCTGGGATCCTGAATTTGGCAAAAATCTTTTTTGAAATGTCAGTAATAAATTATCACATCCATGCTTATAATAATTGTTATTATTAGAACAGGGGGTGTGGCACATGCGCAGTGCATGCACAGAAGCCTCTGGCTATGCAACTGACAGAAGAGGTTGTGAGGCAGTGCAAATTATCTCATTCAGGTCAGTCATATCATCACAAAGTGCATCTCGATATCTTTGCAACATAAAGAACTCAATTGAGACAAACAAAAGGCATTAATGTACAGCAGTGTTTCTCAACCTTGGCAACTTTAAGATGTGTGCACTTCAACTCCCAGAATTCCCCAGCCTGCAAGCTGGGAGTTGAAGTCCACACATCTTAAAGTTGCCAAGGTTGAGAAACACTGATTTGATCAACTGTCTAAAATACGAAGCGCTGTCCATGGTACTGGTTCTTTTCTTTCTCTTGGAGACTCCTCACCTATACCGAATGCCAGAGCTTTCCAAACTGTGTGTCGCGACACGTTAATGTGTTGGCTGCAGTGTCTGGGTGTGTCGTGGCTGCTGCTGCCTCCGAGCCCTGCCAGGATTCCACGCAGGTCCTAGTGCCTGCCTTGTGCCTGGCTGCCTCCAAACCTGCTGTGATTCCACACAGGTCCTAGTGCCTGCCTTGTGCCCTGCTGTAAGAGTGTGTCGCGAAAAGATGCCCTGCTGTAAGAGTGTGTCGCGAAAAGATGCCCTGCTGTAAGTGTGTGTCGCGAAATGATGCATGTCTAAAAGGTGTGTCACCAACATGAAAAGTTTGGAAAGCTCTGCTGTATTCTCATGATTGCTGTCCACAAGATGTTCCCTGACCCTGCCTGTTCCTGAATCTTAAAACTGTCCTTTGAAGCTTGGATAGGAGTGAAGAATTTAGTGGCAGGATTGAAAGCTCAACTGCATAATACATGCAAATGCATATAACCATTTGCATTTTGCCCTTGTGATAATGTTTTTCGAAAAAAGGCAGCTTGGGCAGAAAAATCCTGGAATTTAATTTGGAGCATTCTACTCAAAATACTTCCTCACAGTGTTCCTCCCCACATCCCCAAGACCCTGCATTAAAAAAGAGAGCTCCCAGGGTTTGCTTATATGTCTTTGCATACAATTGCAGCCATCTGTGCCTAAGGCAACGAGCAATGAGGACAGAGCAGTTGTGTGGATGGAATTAGGCCCTGCCTGCAAACAATTTTCCAGTGACACAAGCCATCACATACCTTCCTACTTAGCAAGTACTAGTGCAGTGGCAACCATCTGGCTCCCCCCAAAGCCATGTTTAAAACATCCCTGAAAACTTGGCTCTTCCCCAGGAATGAGTGGTGGGTCCTGTGTGTTTTTGAATAGTTCTTCTTCTTCTGGACCTTTGGGTTTTAAATTGTATTTTAGGATTGCTTTTACTGTATGCCATCCAGAGTCGTCATAGAGTGGGGAAGATTTATACATGTAATGAAATAAAATAAAAATCAAACACATTCTATGGGTGAGAGGAACTTCACACTTGTGATTAATCAATTAGTCAATCAATCCATAGTTCTATCTGCATAAATCTTATGATGGCAATCTTTGACATTGTTTGACCCAGGTTTTTCTATAGCAGTGATTTATAACAAATAAAATCCAATTTACACAAAATATAAATGGAATATTTTTAAAAAAGTCTTTTGGCTCTTTTGTTTAACTAATTATGACATTCCAGGAACCAATGACTTAGAACTGCATGTGTGCATGGGCATATTTTCTTCCACACATCTCTATGTACACAAAGGGCATACTGAATAAAGGGAGTCTGGAGCCATTTCTGTATTTCTTGACCTAATACCATCTTACATAATTGCCACCGTGCATACAATTCAACCATAGGTAAAACTAAATTTACAAATTGATGGTAAGAACAGGGAAGCAGCATAAATCTCGGAGTGCAGAGGTGGATTTTATCTTCAGGTCTCTACCATTTAAAGTTTCAAGTTCCATCAGAATTTGTACAAACAATGGCTTTTTGTGTGAGACCCAAATACCACGAATGGATCTTTTCTAGAGCATCCAACCATCTTTAGCTATAATACATGTTGTATAATTTTCACACGAAATGAAGGCTCACATAATAAGGGAACTTTAAGGCACAATATTTCATATACTCAACCACTCACATTCATCAGCCACAAAAATACAAAAAGAAAAGTGCAGAAGACATGTATTCTAGAAGCAATATCTCATCCATAGTTTCCACTGAATGAAGTGGGGTTATATTTCTAAAAGTTGTTCCACAGTTTATGCAGTCTTCCAACCTGAAAATGAGGCATACAAAGTTCATCTCACTATTTCAGAATTAATACAAACTAGGGCTGAAATGTTGATACAATTCACATTTCCAAATGGGCAAAAATTTGACGTTAGCCTGAATACTTCAGATGCAACCTGCCCTGCTTCTCTAGCTATGGCGGCGAAGGCTTCGACTTGATTAAAACAAAAACTGTTGGGAAATCAGTACTCTGTTCACACAAACTAAGGTCAGCCATAGTAACTTGCACCCTGCTAACCAAACAAATATCTGGTCATTGCGCATAATATTCATTATTGAATGCATTCCTTACCAGGAAGTTGAATTCTTCTTTATACCAGTAGAATCCTTGCAAATTTAATTCAAATAACAACACTGAAAAGAATTGTGGAATGGTAACTTGGGAAAAAACTAAGCAGGACTCTTCTGAGATATGCCACTGATCTCACTAAATAGCTATAGCTGTGCATTGATCAGCAGTTTGAAATAGATTACTTCAAAGATCCCTCCCATCTCTGCATGAGATACTGTGAAATTTCTCAAAAGGATTCCTCTGAGAAATGCCACATTTAGTATAAATTTCATTGGGAAAAGGTATTAAATGTCACCTGAAATTCCACAGACATTCTGCTTGAGGAAGAACCGTCACATTTACTCCCAATCTTGCAGTAGACACACTGGTTGCAATTTTTAGAGCAAATCCATGAACACAATGATCAAGGGCAAGTAACAGTCATACAAGGCTAAGAGCAGGAGTGGAAAAAACAGTGGCTCTGCAGATGTTGTTGGAACTCCAACTCCCACCCACCTTACCAACTATTGCTCAGCAGGAACAATTAGAATTATATGGTCCAATATTGGGAAAGACGTAACTTTCAAGATACCTGGTTTATAGCCCAATGGGTGATAGGGAAGAGCTGTGTCAGGCAGCAGTCTGGGGCACTTGAATAGAAGGTGCTATAATTTCATTTTTCTTGGACAGATTAAAGTGCTAATGGATACATTCAGTGATTAAAAATAAAAGCACCGAGGTTGATTTGATTGAAGCCAAGGTGAGGTTGACAGCTGACTCTGACTAAACTAAGTCCTTGCAATATCCCGAGCTCTGAAGGTTAACAGGCAAAAAGTTGGTGTCCGTAGTTGATTTATTTACATATTTCTTTTTTTAAAAAAAGTGATAGCAAATGCATGCAACATTCTATTGAATATTAAATATCTGAAGCCATTTCTCTTTAAGATTTCAGTCTCTGATCTCACCAGCTGAGATGGATTACTGAAGTATAATTCTAACTTTATCCAGTTGTATGAACTCAGACCTGTGCACAAAGCTCTTCATGCAAAGCACAAGGAATCTAAAGCTTGGTAATGCTAATCAAGCAAAAAGGAGTCAATAAACCCATCACATTTAGGCTTCAAATGAATTAAAATATATTGAAGGAGGGGGCCATATCACTGGGGTAGGGGATGTGTTTGGCATGCAAGAAGCTCCCAGCTTCAACTGATGGGATCTCCAGGTCAAAGGGTCTTGGATGGCAATGCTAGGAGATACTATATTAGAATACTACTACTAGTCAGAGCAGACAGTACTTAATAAAAAATGCCACTTATAAGTCTCAGTATAAAGCAGTAATGATAGATGGCCTTGTTCGTTATAATGGTAACATCTGCCAGTTTCCCAAAACTAAAAGTGCCTCTCAAGTAATGGCCATGCCTAGTTTAAAACACTTACCATGGGGCCTACTAGAGAGGACTTTGGGGGAGAAGCCAGAGCTTGGTTCAGAAGAATTGGGTCTTGGCTGAGAAGGGCTATTTTTGACACATTTGGAAGTAAGGGACAGAATACATATTGCCATCTAAAGGAGGACTATGCATCCCTTTAGTTGGCCAGGGGCTGCACTTGACAGTTTTGG
Source organism: Charina bottae (assembly GCA_023362775.1). Classification (NCBI taxonomy): domain Eukaryota; kingdom Metazoa; phylum Chordata; class Lepidosauria; order Squamata; family Charinaidae; genus Charina; species Charina bottae. Next base: position 15,604,225 of record JALMGJ010000017.1, on the reverse strand, counting down.
AAAAGGCAAGGGCTGTGACAGGTGGAATTATGATGCAAAGGAATGCAGCTATGTGGCCCACAGGGGCAGGGAGAGGATTTTTTTTTGTCTTTTTCTCTCTTTTCTTTTTAAGTGTGGCATTTAAAATACTATGCTAGAGAGGGGGCATAGTTTAACTAAAGATACCTAAGGACTATTGACCACTTCTATGATTTTACAGCTGCTTTAACAGATCACATTCTTTGGATTTTCAATTATGGCCAGCTACTTTAAATCTGCTTTTTCTCCTTTGCTTAGAGCAGGGGTGGGGAACCTTTTTTCTGCCAAGGGCCATTTGGATATTTATAACCAGGGACCGGGGGGTGGGGGCGGGGTTTCTGGGATTTCCACAGACCGGGGGCCAGAGTTTGCGGGCGGGAGCCAATCACAAGCACTGGGGGTCAGGGTTTGCGGGCAGGAGCCAATCACATGGAAGGGGCAGGGTTTGGGGGCGGGAGCCCCGCAGGCGGGAGCCCCACGGGCCTTAGGCAGGAGCCCCGCAGGCCTTATATGGTCCACGGGCCTGATGTTGCCCACCCCTGGCTTAGAGCATAAGGTTTAACATAAATAAATAATAATAAATAATGTTTCTTTTACAAATCAACAACTGGTCAAGCAAAACAAAGCCATACCCAAGCTACATTTGAGGAAACCTGGAATATAACATTGGAAATTTTGCCAATTTTGTGCAAAAAGGTTTAAGTGAAATGCCCCAACAGTTCCCAACAATTCACATGCATTAACCTTCTTAGTAACAGTAGCACTAGGGTAACTTTGTAAAATTTTAATGTGGATGTAAAACCCCTTGGTTTCAAGAGTTTATTCTCAGGGAAGTGGATATAGGAATGCAGCCACAAGAAATGCTGCCTATGACCTTCCATGTGTCCACCTTAACTAAGGATGAAATGTGATTATGTGAACACATTAGAAGTTCCTACCATAAAAGAAGAGGAATGCTGTTTGTTAACAAGGACTACTGACAAAAGGCTAAGATGAAAAGGGATATCAAGTGATAGTAAGGCAAATGGAAGCTGTTATCTAGAATTGTTTCACGTCTAACTATCATTTTCCCCTTTTCAGGATCTGATAGGTAAAGATCTCCCATTTTAGATGGTATTTTAAAGGAGCAGGCAAATTCATGAAGAACAGGTTGACAAACCTGGCCGATTCTCCTTATGTAGCAAAAATAACACCATCCATATAGAAGAGAGGAGGAGTATATTTTACTTGGAAATGTTCAAAAGTTTGCCAAAGCCCTTCCCATCTCCCCTAATGAAATGAGGGCTGGTATGTTCAGGGCCAGAAAATGCTAAGTATCAGAGGAGGGCCAAATAGAAACCCAGGGGAAAAGGTATGTTAGGTGGCAACCCATCGTACCACCCACCATGTGGACTGAGACTGTGAGGATATCCAGTCCAGTAACAACTGGATGGTCATAGGCCCAGGCACCTTCAGCCAGCAGTGATGAAAAAAATGACACGTTTTGTGTTTTGATGTCTCAGTGTAAACCTGCCCATGCCCATCTGCATCTGACACTGGATGTAAGTACTTAAGTCACAGGGTTGTATTATGAAATGTGCAATACAACCTGGATTCCATTCTTACAGAGCCACTTCTGATACAAATCACTGGCTGAGACTCAAGAGAATTGTAACCCAGCACATCTGGAGGCCACCAGGGTGGACCAGGCCACTGTGGAGGGGGGAGTAGATTCCCCAACTAAGCCCAAATGAAATGAAAACAGGATCTTCAGTACTGCACAGTACTTCTCTCATCTAGGCTGTGCATAAGAATATTTGTCTACTGTATAAATTACGTCACAGGCCTATAACGTACAACTCAATGCCTAAGAGCAAAACCCCCTCAAGTTGTAACAGGCTTCACAGTTATGCACTCTTCCCAGGGAACTCTGAAAGTTGTGGTTTAGCCATGGAATGGGACCCATTAGAAATATCTCACACTGACTATAGTTCCTAAGAATTCTTTGGGGAAAATCACTATGACATTGGAATAAAACAGCTATCAGGGCTTCTTTTCCACAACAGACAGCATCTTAGCTTTGGAAGCAGGTTCTCTTTTGCAAAGACCTGCCTAGTATATCTCTTTGGCATTTTTTTGAAGAGAACTTTGGCACCTGCAACTTTTCCAGTGATCTTCACCAAGCCATCACCTATCTTCCTTATATGGTACCTTCAAAACTAATTAAAGAAATTTCACAGGCTCCTACAGGATTCCTATGTCAATTGTGAACATTGGGACAACACGAACAGGTTTGTATGTTACAGCAATCTGATCCAGTTCAACATGTGATCTCGCCAAATCACAGAAACACCCCACACACCAATAACAATAGGCAAAAAATATTAATACTGATTGTATTAGGCCAGGGGCCAGCAGACGTTAGATGAAGATCTTTCAGTAGATCTGCTAGTGGTTTGCAAAAGTGTCTGAACAACCGATGGTTTAACCAAAGCACCAGCAGAATATTTTCTACCAATGAAATTAGACTGCTGAAATGGAAAAAGGGTAGGAAGAAGGACCACGTGTGAATATTCATCTCCAAAGGATTGTAATCCAGAGGATTGTAATCTCAGTTCTGATACAAAAAAACATGCCTCAGCTGAACATATACTTAGAAACACTTTTTTAAAAAAAAATCTATATATTTTGGCCCCACTTGTTCTATTAGTATTTTGCTCCTGGCTGTGGGTGCTGGATCAGAAATCTTTCTTACAATTACACTGGGGTACTAGTTTAAAAAAAAAAGATGCTGTTCCCTCTCTTATAATAGGCATCCTGAATCCCTAGAGCCAGATCAATATAACAGCAATTCAGAAAGATGTTTTTGGCCAAGTTTAAGAAGCAAAAGAATGTGGCTCCCTCACTCACCCCCAATTATCCATTTCCAGATCTCAATATCCTTGAATTTTAATAAAATCAGTACTGACTGAAACAGAAACCAAGCATGCTAGCAAATAAATGATTAAGCATAGATGATTAATGCTGTTGAATATTTCAAAAAGAGGGGTGATGTGAATGAATCAATATTTTTAATGACTATGAGTCTTTTAGACCTTTCTGAGAAGTAGCTATCCGCCCCCTGAACCCTCACTTCAGCCCAGCCAGCATATTACTCTCTTATTGTCAGTCTACATTTCTAAGGAAGGGTGGCATAACTTAGCAGTTAAAGTTAGTCTGAATATATACATATAGAAAACTGAACAGCCAATAAGCACTTCACACCAGGGCTCACGGCTTATTAGAAATCCCGGATTGCCCTGTTTTGATACGGGCACCATCGCCGTGCAACCAAGCAGCCTCAAGTCCTAAATGGAGCATTCTGCAATATAGCTGGAGGTGACTTGCACCTTTGATCTCTCCCATGTTTGCACATTAATGCATCACTTTAGCATGGTAATAAGCCATCCAGGGATCCAGAAACAAAATAATCCACGTCTTTTTTAAAAACAAACAAAAACATCCCCCTCATTTCATTTTATAAATAAGCAATTGAGAATTTTGCTCCAAGTGGCCACTTGAATAGCCCACTCCATAAATGGCATTCTCTGGAGAATAAGGCACAATATGATATGAATGCAGTTCTTTGTAATAAAGGGACTGAGAACGGCATTCTTGTACCATGAACTTCAGCCGTTTTCTTGTATCCGAATAGGCAGTCCGACAGCATGGGCTTTCCTTAAGATACTCATAGCGTTCACGCTCAGTTTCCAGGTGAATCTTCCGCAACAAGTTGTTAATCAGCACTGAGCGGCGGAGATAGAGCTCAGGATCTTCAAGAAACTGGAGCTTCTGCAGAGAAAGTTTCAAAATACAAGTCCGATCTTCGGGTAATATCAGGTGCTAAGCAAAAAGAAAAAGTGGGAATTGTCAAGGATAGCAGAAAATACATTTAGCACAGAATAGTATAAGAGTGTAAGAGCTGAGCTGCAAAAATATGGTTGACCACTAGATGGCACCAAAGAGATACAAAAATGCTTAGAGTTTTCTGCCATCTAATAATTCAAATTTTTGAAGTCCAGTCTTCTAACCCAGGCACAGAATCAAGTTGGAAGCTTAGTTAATGTTCAAGTACACCAAGGTAACCACATAGAAATGCCTATCATCTGAATCGATCATTATCCATTGCAGGAGGGGGCAATGCTTCTCCTGTCCTTTGTGGCTCCTGTATGGCCCCAGGAACTATTGTTCTGCAATTTACTGCTGAAATTCAGCACTGCAATTCACTGCTGGAATTTAGCAGCACAGTTTGGCACCTACCTGTATTTTTAACTCTTTTTTAAAAGGTTATTTTTTCAGAAAATATTTTATGGAAGTTGAAAATATTTTATGGAGCTTGTGTAAAAATTGGCCGGGAGGGCTGTAATTCCTTTCTTACATTTCCTATCCTGCTTGCCTGTCCTGTCCAGTCCCACTTCTTTGAATGCAGTCTCTGCCAAGCTATTTGAGGACAAGTGTGGTCCTCAGCCCAGCAAAAGATGCCCATTCCTGAGCTATTACATGATGAGACAGACATGAACTCATCCATAAATGGGGAGAGCAGTTTCAGAACAAATGAATTATTGAAGTAATGGATCACACTAGATTCAATTTCCATTTCCCGAAAATGAATACCAAGTAGCCAAGGAGTATAGATCAAATTCTTTTTTTCATTAATTCACCCTTCAGTCATTTGTCTCTATGCAGGGGTTACGTCTTTCAGTTTTAGTAGAAGCTTCTTTTAATAGATGCGTAGTGGCAACTGTAACTTTATTTCCACTGAATCCCCCCAAAGGGTTCTTCAAATAGAAACAGAGAGAGAGAAAGAAAAAAGAAAAAATGGAAGCACCAGTGGTAGCCGCCATATTTTATGGTGACTGCCATAAAACAGTGACCATAGTTCATCAGTAATTCATCAAGGTTTTCCATCAACGATGGAGTGACCATAGTTCAGTGGGAGAGTCCAACTTTGTCTTAGAGCCATTTTTTCCATAATGTGGGAGAGTTGGAAGATGTTGTCCCTACGTACTTAGCCACTACCACCAGCAGGCCTGGCACCACATTTTCAGGTTTACAACTTCTGACAACGAAGAATACAAGTCCTTTCTCATGAATTGGGCCAACAGCCTCTCCCAGGGGAATAAAAATGCATCGCTTAGGGGAAGGGGGAGTATGAAGTCAGAAACCCTGAAGGCTCCCGAAGAGCCCATGGGCTGAGCTAGACATTGTGGCCCAGGAGGCCTTGAAGGCTTCATTTTCACAGGAGACCTCCGCGGCCTCTTTTCCCTCCTCCTGATTGATCAAGACGGTCTTATCTCATCAGCCACTAGTTCTTCAAATGTAAATCCAGCACGTATAAATGTAATTCATGTATATCGCGATTTAAATCAAATTCATGTTAAAATTTGTTGCTTTTAACAACTAACCACACACTGCAAGTTAGGAAATTCATCTATATTAATTTCAGCTTTGTTATATCATCAAAAACATACTCACTTTTGGAAAATACCCTGGGTAATCTTGATGTAAATCTTCTTCTTCTGCATATTTCCTCTTAAAATAGGCTACTTTCGACGTTGTTAAGGTATTTGTCAATCCTTGGCTTAGATATGCAAACAAGAAGGATTCATCATTATTTTAGCAGCATGACAACTTCATGATACTGTAGCATTTTACAATGACTTCCTTCAAATCACAAGGAATATGTTTGCATTGATTTGAATGTTAGAAGTGATTGGTTCTTCTAACTCACCCCTTCCTGGATCGAGAGGCCCTCCGAACAGTCACTCATGCCCTTGTCATCTCCCATATAGATTATTGCAATGCGCTCTACATGGGGCTACCCTTGAAGAGTATCCGAAAGCTTCAGCTGGTCCAGAATGCGGCCACACGGGCAGTCACGGGTGCTATAAGATCAGCACATGTAACACCGCTGCTCCACGAGCTGCATTGGGTACCAGTTTGCTTCCGGGTCCAATTCAAGGTGTTGGTCATCACCTTTGAAGCCCTACATGGCATGGGGCCAGGGTACCTGAGGGGCCGTCTTATCCCGACCACATCTACCCGCCCCACCCGGTCATGCAGGGAGGGCATGCTTTGGACCCCATCAAGAAAAGAATTTCATCTAGCAGGGCCCAGGAGGCGTGCCTTCTCTGCGATAGCACCCGCCCTGTGGAATATCTTGCCCCCAGAGGTGAGGCGGGCGCCCTCGCTCCTGGCCTTCTGGAGGTCTTTAAAGACCTGGTTCTGCTGCCTTGCTTGGGATGAAGGAAGCAATAGTTCCTCCTGGGGGTGGTTAGCTTAGCAATATCCTCCTTTTAAGATCTCACCATCCTCTGGATTTTTTCTATTTATTATTATATTGTATTTTAAGATGTATAGCTTTTAATTTTAATATTATTATTGTAAACTGCCCAGAGTCTACTGCTGTAGAGATGGGTGGTGATAAATTTGAATAATAAATAAATAAATAAATAAATAAATAAATAAATAAATAAATAATGATGAGTGGGGTCTTTAAAACCCATACACATATACACGTAACAATAAGGTGTGAAGAAAGTTCATTAAAAAGGAAAGCACAACGTGGTGCTCAACTTTACATGTGGCCCCTAAGCAATAATATGTATTTTTTTTTCACAAAAAAGGGAAGCCTAAGGCCCTCAAAGGATTTGCAAGGCAGTTAAAGACAGACTATAATAATGGGCACACATGCAACCATAGATACTCAAGCAATCCAGCAGTTGATGTATACGAGGGTAGGTCTCTCCCTTGTTCTTTGTGAAGTCAGGGAGTACAATTTTCCAAGTGATCATTGGTTCTTTATAGTCTCAGGGCAACAGGGGCTATAATGTACATGCTCTTCATTGCCCTAAATCAGGGGTCGGCAAACTTTTTATGCCGGGAGCCATTTTGACATGCTCGTGCACATTTTGAAATGCTCGAGAGCCAGGGGGCGGGGTTTGCGGGCGGTGGCCTCTCTGCTCTCCTTTGGCGCGCGCTGATTGGTGGAGGCATCCTTCCTTCTGAGCCTCCACCAATCAGCGTCTCTGTTTCTTCTCCAGGGTTCTTCTCCTGGAGAAGAAACAGACGCTGATTGGTGGAGGCTCAGAAGGAAGGACGCCTCCACCAATCAGCGCGCGCCAAAGGAGAGCAGAGAGGCGGGCTGAAGCCTGCTGCTTCCGGAGACCGGCTTTCCGGATGTCGGGCAGCAGAGAGAGAGAGAGAGCCAGAGTCAAGGGGCCAAAGAGCCAGATCTGGCTCGCGAGCCGCCATTTCCGACCCTTGCCCTAAATGATTTATGAGCCCTGCACCAAAAGTACAGCGAACCGCCCACATACATCTGTATTTGTACCCTATCTGCTGAACAGCACCTCATGCACTGAGGAAATTCTAAAAGGCTCCTGCTTTTTTTGGTGCAAATTTTCTTGCTGATGGATTCATGAGCAGTTTGGCCTTAATACTTATTTTCTACTTTCAACAAAGCCTAGTGGTGCATAATCAGATTGACTTCATTGTTGTTTAAAGTGTTCTATACTTCTGTGATAAGGACGAGCCAGTTGTACTGCACAACATGATCTTGGACAGAAGGTATCAACCGGAAGTAGAACCACAATGATGTCATGAACATCATTATACCGGCCTGCAAATGATGCAATTTACATAACTGCATCAACTGCATCATTTGTTCAATGTCTTCATAACGTGTATGGTGTCAAATCCACCCCCTCCCCTGCTTTCCCCTGTGGTTGCCCGTTATTATTTTGTTTTTACATGTGAAATAGAACTTCTGTATAATTCAAAAGCTTGCCTCTGGCATTCTAAGCATTTACTGCACAGCTGTTACAGCTTCACTTGCAACATTGGTTTTTTTTTTCCACAGCTAAATATTTTTGGAGTATTTTATACACTCATCACAAGATGGCAGTGGTACCACACTGAAAATCTAAGCAGTCCTCATGCATGTTCAGCCTAAACCAGTGTTTCTCAACCTTGGGAACTTTAAGAAGTGTGGACTTCAACTCCCAGAATTCTAGGAATTGAAGTCCACACACCTTAAAGTTTCCAAGGTTGAGAAACACTGGCCTAAACTGATCAACTAATAAAAATTGTGTAGTCTGCTCATTCAGTTTTTCCTCTTTCTTCTACTTTTCCCCCAATTTCAGCATACTTTCTTTTGCCTTCCCTAAAGCCCTGAAGCTTTCCAGAAAGCTCTGCAATCCTTTGGTCTACTTGGATATTTTTTTTAGTTGACCTATTTAATTTTTACAACATGACCATGACAGCCTCTTAAAAAATGACAGCTTGTTTTAAAATAGGTGCAAGACTTCTGGACCAAAAATGATTTCCCTTTATTATACTATTTAGTGTCCCTATCAGCTGCATTACAAAGAAGCCTCATGTTAACCTGCAAAAAGAAGTTAGTGTTTGATTCTTCTGAAATTATTGTACAATGGCTATTGCAAGCCTCAGTGTTTACAGGATGTTACAAAGAGGTGACTTTAAGTGATTGGAAAAATAAAAATATCTATTATTTTTTAAGGCCCTCACTATATTACTATCCCGGGGCATGGTGGCTCAGTGGGTAAGACGCCAGGCTTGTCGATCGGAAGATCACAGGTTCGAATCCCTAGCCCCGTGTGACGGGGTGAGCTCCCGCACTAGCCCCAGTTCTTGCCAACCTAGCAATTTGAAAGCATGCAAATGCAAGTAGATCAATAGGTACCACTTCGGTGGGTAGGTAACAGCGTTCCACGCGTGTCATGCGGCCACATGACCGTGGAAGCGTCTTCGGACAACGCTGGCTCTTCGGCTAACAAACGGAAATGAGCACCGGCCCCTAGAGTCAGACGCAACTGCACAAATGTGTGGGGAAAACCTTTACCTTTTTATATTACTATCATGACTGGTTGAGGGTTGTTGATGTTGTTTTCCTGGACTATTTAATAATGATAAATGTTGAAACCAGGAGTAGAGACACTGGGGGATCACCTCCACTGTAGTTAAGCAAGTCTTATTTGTGATTTTTCTTTGAATGTCTACATATAGTAGAAACATGAAGCCTTTTTCAAAGTTTCTGGGCAAAAAATTCTAGCCAGCTGGAAAATGTTCCAATTGCTTCCCACAATCAGTTTCCAACTGCTAAGTTCCTTTACATGGCAACCAATCTAAAACTTTGGCCTTGGTTATCTGACAAGAAAGACATTATAAAAGAAGTTATGAACCAAAAGCAATAGGCTTTCATTTCCAGGCATTTCTTGCAAATGGAAAAAGGGTTTGGAGCCAAACCTGAAACTGACTTCCAGGACATGGCCATGTTGACATCATGGAATATATGACTATGTTCTTGGCACTTTACTTCATAACCCAGGTAAAGGGTAAATTTCATGGATGTCCTTGCTATCTAATTTGTTGGCAATGGTCCATCTCTGTTACACTTTGCATTTGCAGTGTTCCACTGGGGAAAAGCAAGGATGAAATTTCTTCTCCTATTTCAGAAGCCAGGGCTGTCAGATTAATACATGATCAAGACAAAACCATTGTTTTTCAGTTAGGGAAAATGGGTTGATTGCTTCTATTTACATGAAATTGAGCATTCACTTGCTCGTGTGTGTGTGTACACACGCACACATGCACGCACATAAACATAATTATTTTAATTTCTTAGATTGCACCTGACTGGATGTCACATGCAGGGATTCCTCATGGTCCAGAAGAACATGGCACTTATCAATGTTGGCTGCGTAGATAGAAAATGGAGTGAACGTCAGACCTGCCCACTATTAATAGATGCTGGTCCTGAGGGACTTAGGATAGAGCCATCATAAGGACTTATAAGATCCTACCTTAGTTTGATTGCAGACCAGAGATCTCAATGCCAAGACCATAAACCTGCCATTTATGTCACCACAGCAAGTGATAAGCATTACAGTTCAGAATGCTGTTCATTGTTAACGTGGATGAAGAAAATTCAGCCCTGTTTCAGAAAACATGGATAGGCCACATGGCCACATACATCTTCTTTGGCACCTCAACACTCCCTGTCCCACTTCACTCTTCTTTTTTCAATAAGTATTTGATAGCTGCAGAATGCTAGATCTAGCATCATCTTTATTTCCAAGAATGCCTCTGAGTCCCACATAGGCTTCACAGGGAATTTAAAAATTGAGTGATTGCAGTCCAATGTTTCATTTGCAAATGTGCTCACCTGCCCCCCAAAAAAGACAGAGGTAAGCTAGGCTGGGAGGCGAAAGGGAATGACAGAGAACTACCCCTCTCCTTTGTCTTCTAGCAAATGGAGGCTTCTGCCCACCATGGCAATCATTCTGACAATAAGTAAACCCCTCCCCATTGTAGCATCTCCTGAGAGCCCCAAGGACTTGCTATCCACATTCCAAACATGCCCATTTGGCCCCAAAGGGTGGCCTACTCTGCCATAGGGCCTTGGGGAGTCAGGAGTCAGTAGCAACATTGCAGTGAGTCAGCAAATGGATCTGAAAAAAACACTTGAATGAGGACGTTCCTGTTTACAGCTTCCTCCCAAGCCAGAGCATTGATCTCTCTAGGCTCGTATTTCCTGCTTTGATTAACAGTAACTTTAAACTGGTGTGAAACTGAAGGAAATGAAGGGAAATTCAGTCCTGATCACTGCTGGAGAGGCTGCAGCAGGAAAACAGACTCAAGGCCTAAAGAAGGGAAATAGTTGGGCTTCATGTCTATGAAGGTTCTCAGTCATCCAGGTGGAATTGTCTGTAGCTTGAATCATGTCAACTGGATTTCTATTTTCTCAGTGGAAACGTTTCGCTCCTCATATCACAGGTTGCTCTCATTATGAAAATGGCCATCTGGGATGGATGGGTTTATTTCTGGTTCATAACAGCTTCATAGCCACCCGGTTATAAATTAATTCAATCATGATTTTGGCAAATATTAATTTAAAAACTGCATGAAAGTGTACTTAAACAGTACAAGATGTTTCCTAAATGATATACTTTTATAGGTATTTCCCTTACCCAAAAAATACACATTTTTGAACACAGTTTCCCCAACATACAGCAAACATTTTGTGCACATTTTGAATCCAAGAATTACACTCTAAAATCTGAAGGAGAATTGCATTCTAAGCTGCATATTATTCCAGAATGTTTGAATCAGGTCAGTTCACTTAAAAATGAGGACCAAAGGACACAATTCTTCATGAATTTAGCTGGGATTAAATCTTGGTGCCAAGGTGAAGATGATGATGATGATGATGATGATGATGATGATGATGATGATTCAAAAATTTTATCACCACCCATCTCCCCCCTAAGGAGGGACTCTGGGCGGATAAGGACAGGGACAGATGTAAAACATATGTATAAACATCCCCTGAAAAAGTTTTAATGACATGTGCCAAATACTTTTGACCTTCTCATTCAAGAGATAAGTTTAAGTGCTCCTGTAAATTTAATTAAAAGGATATTAAATTAAAAAGGCAGTTTGTGTAGTGGTTCTGGCATTGGACTAGAGATCCAGGTTCAAGTCCATCTTCAACCGTGGAAAGATCCAGTTATTCTCTTTCAGCTTAACCTTCTCATTAGGCTTATATGGAAATATGAAATATGTGAAATGACATCTGCTCCTTAAACCAGTGTCTGTTGGTGAAGTTGGGAAATATTTGAGCTCCTCAGCAGGCAGAATAGATATATAGGACATCTTCCAATCACTTGAAATGGTGTGTATCGTTCCAGCTGCCCAATCTCCAAAATGACTGCTGATCCATCTAGATCAACATTATCCATTGTTGTTGTTGTTGTTCAGTCGTTCAGTCGTGTCCGACTCTTCGTGACCTCATGGACCATAGCACGCCAGGCCTTCCTGTCCTCCACTGTCTCTCGGAGTTTACTCAAATTCATGTTCATTACATCGGTGATGCTATCTAACCATCTCATCCTCTGCCGTCCCCTTCTCCTTTTGCCCTCAGTCTTTCCCAGCATCAGGGTCTTTTCCAGTGAGTCCTCTCTTCTCATTAGGTGGCCAAAGTATTTGAGCTTCAGCTTCAGCATCTGTCCTTCCAATGAGCAGTCAGGGTTGATTTCCTTCAGGATTGACTGGTTTGACCTCCTTGCAGTCCAAGGGACTCTCAAGAGTCTTCTCCAGCACCACAGCTCGAAAGCATCAATTCTTCGGCGCTCAGCCTTCCTTATGGTCCAACTCTCACAGCCATACATTACTACTGGAAAAACCATAGCTTTAACTATACGGACCTTTGTCGGCAAGGTGATGTCTCTGCTTTTTAATATGCTGTCTAGGTTTGCCATAGCTTTCCTTCCAAGGAGCAAGCGTCTTTTAATTTCATGGCTGCAGTCACCGTCTGCGGTGATCTTGGAGCCCAAGAAAATGAAATCTGTCACTGCTTCCATTTCTTCCCCTTCTATTTGCCAGGAAGTGATGGGACCAGATGCCATGATCTGGGTTTTTTTAATGCTGAGTTTCAAGCCAGCTTTTGCACTCTCCTCTTTCACCCTCATCAAGAGGCTCTTTAGTTCCTCTTCACTTTCTGCCATTAGGGTGGTATCGTCTGCATATCTGAGGTTGTTGATATTTTTCCCGGCAATCTTAACTCCGGCTTGTGATTCATCCAGCCCGGCATTTCTCATGATGTACTCTGCATATAAGTTAAATAAGCAGGGTGATAATATACAGCCTTGTCGTACTCCTTTCCCAATTTTGAACCAGTCGATTGTTCCATGTCCGGTTCTAACTGTTGCTTCTTGACCCACATACAGGTTTCTCAGGAGACAGGTAAGGTGGTCTGGTACTCCCATCTCTTTAAGAATTTGCCACAGTTTGTTGTGATCCACACAATCAAAGGCTTTAGCGTAGTCAATGAAGCAGAAGTAGATGTTTTTCTGGAACTCTCTTGCTTTTTCCATGATCCAGCGAATGTTGGCAATCTGATCTCTAGTTCCTCTGCCTCTTCGAAACCCAGCTTGCACTTCTGGTAGTTCTCGGTTCACATGCTGCTGAAGCCTAGCTTGTAGGATTTTGAGCATAACCTTGCTGGCATGTGAAATGAGTGCAATTGTACGGTAGTTTGAACATTCTTTGGCATTGCCTTTCTTTGGAATTGGAACGTAAACTGACCTTTTCCAATCCTGTGGCCACTGTTGAGTTTTCCAAATTTGTTGGCATATTGAGTGCAGCACTTTAACAGCATCATCTTTTAGGATTTTAAATAGCTCAGCTGGGATACTGTCTTCTCCGCTAGCTTTGTTGTTAGTAATGCTTCCTAAGGCCCACTTGACTTCACTCTCTAGGATGTCCGGCTCAAGGTCAGTGACCACACCATCATATTTATCAGGGATATTAAGATCTTTCTTGTATAGTTCTTCTGTGTATTCTTGCCACCTCTTCTTAATCTCTTCTGCTTCTTATCCATACGGATAACATTATCCATACATAACATATGGATAACATTATCCATACAGGCTAGCAAAAACTCCCCAGGATTTTAGACAGAGATATTGTTGTCAAGTACATCATGAGAAATGCCAGGCTGGATGAATCACAAGCCGGAGTTAAGATTGCCGGGAGAAATATCAACAACCTCAGATATGCAGACGATACCACCCTAATGGCAGAAAGTGAAGAGGAACTAAAGAGCCTCTTGATGAGGGTGAAAGAGGAGAGTGCAAAAGCTGGCTTGAAACTCAACGTTAAAAAAACTCAGATCATGGCATCTGGTCCCATCACTTCCTGGCAAATAGAAGGGGAAGAAATGGAAGCAGTGACAGATTTTATTTTCTTAGGCTCCAAGATCACCGCAGACGGTGACTGCAGCCATGAAATTAAAAGACGCTTGCTCCTTGGGAGGAAAGCTATGGCAAACCTAGACAGCATATTAAAAAGCAGAGACATCACCTTGCCGACAAAGGTCCATATAGTTAAAGCTATGGTTTTTCCAGTAGTAATGTATGGCTGTGAGAGTTGGACCATAAGGAAGGCTGAGCGCCGAAGAATTGATGCTTTCGAACTGTGATGCTGGAGAAGACTCTTGAGAGTCCCTTGGACTGCAAGGAGGTCAAACCAGTCAATCCTAAAGGAAATCAACCCTGACTGCTCATTGGAAGGACAGATGCTGAAGCTGAAGCTCAAATACTTTGGCCACCTAATCCGAAGAGAAGACTCACTGGAAAAGACCCTGATGCTGGGAAAGACTGAAGGCAAAAGGAGAAGGGGACGGCAGAGGATGAGATGGTTAGATAGCATCACCGATGTAATGAAGATGAATTTGAGTAAACTCCGAGAGACAGTGAAGGACAGGAAGGCCTGGCGTGCTATGGTCCATGAGGTCACAAAGAGTCGGACACGACTAAATGACTGAACAACAACAAAATTGTTGTCAAGAATTGGGCCTGAGATCTCCTGTCAATGAGCTGCAATGTTTCTCCATAACAGTCCCATTATAATAAAACTTTATACCATGTCAGATTTACTCATCTGTAGATTTGCCCACTTTGTCTATTTGAATTCAGTTTCCCAGAAGAATTACTTCACTTACTGGTTTTTAAAAAATTAACTGCCGCTAAAAACGTAGACGCTGGTTTGTAAAGGGATTACAGATATTTTTAGTGAGGAAACCTATATGTAGCTGTTGAACTGAGAGCTATAGCATTCTGACTACTGTATGGCAGGTAGAAATAACAAGGATGTGTTGTGGATGATGAGAGCATCAAAGTGTGGAAGATTGCTATAGGAAATAAATGGCTATCTTGCTGTCATGTCCAGCTGGAGACTTTCTGGAGAAGATGAACTGTCAGTCTGCTCTACCTAGTGATATACAAATCATCATTTTTTAAAATCCACTTTATTTTCATTCCAGTTTGGCAGTTTTCTGCAAAGATTTTTATGGATTAAAAAATCAGTTGAAAATGCCATTGTCTCTTATATTCACATTTCCTAACATTCAGAGCCTCATATATCCATATAAGAATCAATGTGGTGTGGTGGTTAAGGTGCTGGGCTAGAAAAGGGGAAACTCAGGTATTAGTCCTCTCTTGGGCACAGAAGCCAGGTGGGTGACTTTGGACCAGTCACTCTCTCTCAGTCCTCATCTGGGAAGTTGAAAAATATCTATCTACCAACCAGGACTGGACCAGCATGATAGATAGATATGATTCATTTAAAATTACACATTTCCTTGCCTTCCTTCTTTGGCTTATAAAGTTCCGTGTCTCTGTACATTTAATATACTTTTAAAACAAGATCTATATCTACCACAAATGTATCCAACTTTCTGTAATGTGGCTTTTTGTGTGGTTTTTCATTGGTTTAAACAAGGTAAGGAAAATCACTGGCCAGATTTCATATGATGCTGATGTCAGTGTTTCTGTGCAGTCCAATAGGGCTGAAATTCCAAATTTTGCTTCCAGAAAAAAATGTGGTATCACTTCTTCCAGAATAACAAAGCTTATGTAATTATGGAGAATGCCTTGAGGTAGTTCATAGATGCCACATAATATGTTGGGAATGTAAGTTGCACTGATTGGTTCCAAACCACAATAATACATACTGATGCAGTCAAGAGTTTACTCAAAATTATGAAGGATAGTTTAGATTATTATTGGCACATTGAAGTTCTGGGGTGTGTTGAAGAGTGGCTTATATGGAACTGTCTAACCTTCTTGACCTTCTTGAGAGGGAATGATATTAAAGGCAAAACTGAAGTACTTTGGCCACATAATGAGAAGACAGGATACCCTGGAAAAGATGCTGATGCTTGGGAAAGTGGAAGGC
This sequence comes from Charina bottae, assembly GCA_023362775.1. Classification (NCBI taxonomy): domain Eukaryota; kingdom Metazoa; phylum Chordata; class Lepidosauria; order Squamata; family Charinaidae; genus Charina; species Charina bottae. Next base: position 15,588,430 of record JALMGJ010000017.1, on the reverse strand, counting down.
AAAAGGAAGAGGGGCCGACCAAGGGCAAGATGGATGGATGATATTCTGGAGGTGATGGACTCAACCTTGGGGGAGCTGGGGGTGGCAACGGCCGACAGGAAGCTCTGGCGTGGGCTGGTCCATGAAGTCACGAAGGGCCGGAAGTGACTGAATGAATAAACAACAACAACCTTCTTGACCCATGTGCTTAAATATTAGTTTTGCAATGTGGTGTGGCCCTAAAGCTAAGCAGCAGAAGAAGGCTAGGTTAGTGGTGTTGAGGTAGACAGGAGGTCAATTTGACCTAGTAAATTGATGGGTTGGATATTTTCAAAATAGATAGCAAAATGGATAGACATTTGCCAGGCATGCTTTAATTTGGATCCCTGCACCGAGTAGAAAGTAACTGGCCTCTTCTATTCTATGATTCTACAAGAGTCCAGCAGGAAGCCAATGAATTAGAGAGGTTCTCTGGTTCTTTCTGAGCTACAAATTCCTTAGACTAAGAATTCAGCCCAGAAGCAACAGGTTTAAAGGAGCATGTAAGACCATACCAGTCTTACACTAAAGGAGGTCTTAAAGGTCTTACTACTTAAGGTGCATGTAAGACCATACTAGTTTTTCTGGAGAACATACAACTAAGCTAGGATCTTCTTTGGGTATCCACAGTGCCACCACAGCTCAGTGAAGACTGACCATGAGACAAGTTGCCATGAGAGACAATATAGAACCATCTTCCCCCACCTGGCACTCTGCAATATTTTTAACCACAATTCCCATCTTCTCTAGCCAGAAAGGTCAGTAATCAGGGATGACAGATTGCAATACAACACATCTGGAGAGAATCTGTTGGAGAAGGTGGGCATAAGGAGTAAAACATCTGATTGCTGATGCCAGTATCTTGAGATTGAAGTTCCAGACTCCTACAGAGACTTACAATGCCAGCGCTTTGTTGTTTCTCACTTTAATTAAACCCAAGCAATATGTTGTACCTTGTTTTGCCAAATCAATCCACAAAGTGACTTCTTGCTGTGCTTTCAGTGGTTCTAATGAGTTTCTGTCTTTGCACAGGCTTAGCTAGCATCGCTTCCCACACAGTTCTGCTGAACAAACACCTGTTAAAATGAATCAAGGGAGGAGGAAGAGAGGAAAGAGAGAAAGGAAAGTGAGAGAGAGATATATATACAAGCACCCCAAAACAAACTTTTTTGGGGGGAAATAACCAGCAATATCCTGAAAGCATCTGCTATCCTAGGCCTTGCTTACTGCATCCCTAGGAAATGGAAAAAAGTAATATCCAAGGTTATTGAAGATACTTCTAAAAGAAAAAGAAAATCATGTTGACCAGTGATAGATCAGTATGTATGAGCAAGGGAAAACTACAAATCAGGTATCCTTGACTGTAAATAGCAATTACTTTTTTAGTTTGTGAAGCCATTGACTACCAAAGAGTCTAATTTTAAAAAGAAATTACTGAATTGCAAGCTAAGCCTCGTGGTTTATTTTTGTGTCAATTCTGTTGATATATTTAATATATACTAGACAACCCTGTAACCTGTTGGGTCATCCTTTGAGAGAAAGGTAGTTCAGCCTGATGTGACAAGAATGAACAGCCTAAATTTTAGGCTGGCCATATTTTTTACCCCAATGCTGGATGGTCCCGTGATCATCTAAGAAGAGCATATATCATAAATAAAAATAATTGTAGCAGCAAATGAACTTCAATAATAAGTCAATATTTACTTACCTAAATAGATAAATAGAATGGCCACGGGCAGACAAAAAAAGCAGGAGTGACTTCCGACTTCCTCCTGGCTTCCCCATTGACTTTGCTTGTGGGAAGCTGGCAGGGATCATCGGAAATCATGTGACCGTGGGGATGCTGCAACAGCCACAACTTTGCAAATAAAACTGGCGTGAACATTGTGGAAATTTCAATTCCACAGGAGTAATGGGTCCTGGGTGTTTTATGCATTCTTTAAGTTAGTGGATTTTAAGTACCTTGATTCAACAATTCTTGTGGTATAATGCACTGTTTGGGCTAACTTGAGGGTACAAACAGACAAACAGATAAACACAATGAGAGTTTTAGTAGTATATAGATTTGACCATGGCAAAATAAATGATTCAGAAAGATCCTCCAAAGTATATCATGAGAAGCATATTTCTGATCCCTCTAGCTATAAGATGGGAAGGCTATAGCTCAGTGCCTTTGCTTTGTGGGCAGGAGATCAGTGTTGTATGTATTCAATCATCAGTCTATTCTGTTTAATTTCTGGAATAAAACAAACCACATGAAAATTCACAGCTGTGGGTGCCCTCAAGAATGAAGAGGCCAGATATGTTGCTAAACTAGAGCTACAACTTTATTAACCTATAAAGAAGCATTTTTGTCACAGAAATACTGTAGCTCTCTTCATAAGCTTCATGCAGCCCTTTGCTTAAGGCAGAGCTTTCCAAACTTTTCATGTTGGTGACACACTTTTTAGACATGCATCATTTTGCGACACACTCTTACAGCAGGGCACAAAGCAGGCACTAGGACCTGCACGGAATCACAGCAGGTTTGGAGGCAGCGAGGCACAAGGCAGGCACTAGGACCTGCACGGAATCCTGGCAGGGTTCGGAGGCAGCAGCAGCCGCCACACACCCACACACTGCAGCCGACACACTAACGTGTCCCGACACACAGTTTGGAAAGCTCTGGCTTAAGGACATTTCCAAGACCAGTCCTTTATCCCAGCTACATCTTCATGTACCAAGATAGGCATTTCTCAGCTGGAATGCCTTAAAATTCAAGGACCATCCATTCAGGGCATCCAGCACTTTTTTTCTTTCCCTTCTTGGGAGACATGTCACTTCAGTGCTTATTTATTTTATTTATTTTATTTTTCCGATTTGTATGCCATCCATTTCAAAATGGCTCTTGGCAGTTTACAACTGAAATACATAGATGTTGAAAAAGCAGCTGCATAGAACTCCTAAAAACTCTAAAAAGCCTGGGTAAAAAATAGCAAATGGTAATAAGGAGGAAGCTTGTTTCAATGACAATGCCAGTATCTTCCAAAAAGACAAAATTTACTGTTGATATAAACAAATCCCATGCTTAAGACCAAGGACACATGCTTATGCTTCTTATTCCACTGTTCTGCCCATTTTCTTATTTAACCCTTCATTGCTCATCAAATTATCAGTTAGCCTTTCCTCCAAAGAAATTCAATACATGGATGGATGGATGGATGGATGGATGGATGGATGGATGGATGGATGGATGGATGGATGGATGGACGGCACCTCCAGCTTTATCTTGCTGCTTATGGCACAAAAGACTGCAATCAGCAATGTCCATCCTGAATTTTTTCCTGGGCAGGAGAATCAGGACAGATTAAGGAGGAGGGAGAAATATGATTGGTTTGCTTTTGAATATGAACTTAACTAATTTCACCTTTTCAGAACGATACAGAAATGGAAAATCAGTTATTCAAAACTGGTGCTTTGGGGAAATTTTTCAAAGCAATTTGCAATTTAAAAAATAAAGCTGTGTACATTGGGCAAAACTGCATATTTAGGGAAATGTGTACCCTAATGCAGACAAACTAGTGCAAATTTTTAACAAAAATGCTCAATTTTTACAAACCAAGCTTGATAAATCAGGCAAAGACAAGGAACCAGGAAATATCAGTGTCAGTGCAGGCTTCCAGAAGTTCTTCTGCCCCATCCAACTGCACCAACATCACACCCAAACATATGTCGAGTTTTGGGCACAAACATGCTCACTTCCCCTTGGGAACAGCCACACTGGAATTGTTTCCTAAGCAGTTTTCCCTCACATACACATCTCTGTATGTATATTTTCTACTATTTGCATTTTTCTATGCAGTTCTTGATCCAAGAACTATGTTGCAAAATTTAGAGAAGTATGCAGTTAGAAGGATGTGCACATGAGGTTGTTCACTTCAAAATGCAGGGTAAACTTAATTTTCCCTACATCATAATTTTAGGGAGCATGGGATCGCAAACTCCCCACCACCACCACAGGCACATCACTCTGAGCAGGGGCATTCATGTGGTGAGGAGGAGGAGGAGGAGGAGATGGTGCGCAAAAACAAAAATGGCAGCTGCAACCATACAATTGATGCCCCCATGTTGACTTTTTTAATACCCCACCACCACAGCAGATGGCCCAGCCTCTGAGACTCTTGAAAGCCAGTGCCGGTCGGCAAATAATGCCTGCTTGGGTAGACAAACATCGCACCAGGCATAAGACAGATACATGGATTTCTAACATTTTTGATAACACAGCCTCTGAATTCTCAGTTCAAGATTCCATAGTCAAAAGTTCTTCCCCGCCTGTTCTATGATCTTGTACCTATTTTGCCATAGACTGCTATGCACCATTTCTGGCACGTTTCTAAAATGATTCCTATCTCTGTCTCTATCACTATGGCTTTTGTAGTTGATTGTATAACAGAGTTGGAAATTCAACCCTGTAGAGCAGTATCTATTCTGCTATCAGATTAAGCAAAAGGATTTTGGAGTGGAAGTGAAGGAAAGAGTTTTCAATCCAGGGTTCCTGATTCCAAGCTGGCAAAGAGCCTCAGCCACTGTAGAGCAGCTGCAGCGTCTCCCGACATTGCCTTCCTGTTCATAGCATCCACCCTGTTTACAATGCAGCACATCTGATCTATGGCAGCTGGTTGGGAGAGTGGATTATAAATCTAGGCAGAGAATGGTCGGGAAGGACAATCACTGACATCACATTCTATGCTAAAGGGCATTAAAAGATATGAGTACAGCCCAGCTCTGAAGCCAGTAAGCTGAGCTCAGGGAGATCAGGGAGGTTCCTAGGCTTGAGCAGGCAAGACTGAGGAATGTGCAGCTTCCTCAGGTGGTGGAAATTTCAGCCATGTGGCTAAAGTTTAATGGCATGCTTCTCACCTTTAAAAGTCCAGCTTTTGCTGGGTAGCTTTGGCACTGCTCTGACTGAGATGTTGGAAGTCAAGTCAAGGCACAGATTGGATTCTTATGCAAGAAAAAGCCTCCTGACTTGAAACATGCAAACCATAAACTCATAAAAATGTACTTTGCTCAGAAAACCCTAAGAAATCACAGATTTAGGTACTGAGTTTTTAAAAGGTATTTCTAAACCTCTCCACAAAAGGCAATCCGGAGTGAAAAAGAAGTGTGGCTTGCCAAGCATGAAAACCAAGGAGATAAGGAAAAGCACAAAGGGGAGAGGGAATTAAATCCATGTGATGAATGGGATGTTTTTTTATGATGCATGGGATGGTTTATGAAATGGCTACAGCCAAGCAGGTGCTTCAAAAATCTGAAGAGCCAAGGAGATGGAAAATAGGGGTGGGGGCGTGTTGATATAGCTCACTCGTGATCAGTGGGTTTCATTTGGTACAAGAACTGATTTCTCCTCCTCTTTGTTCTAGCTATCCTTTACCAAGGGTAGTAATTTTGGCTTGGGTTTGGGTTCAGTTCCTTGGCTTCAGCCACAAAACTACTAAGGGCAGTTCATTCTCGTAAAGAACTTTGCAGGGAAACAAAGCCACGACTGTGCTCTAGCCCTGAAGAGGGCAGCTCGGAGAGGGGATGAGGAGAGATTTGCCAAATCAATAGGCACATGAACTCTTCAACCTGAAGCTTATTGATTGAGAAGTAACTCCCATTGATTTTAATAGCACCACTTAAATGAGGTTAGGAGATCAGTAAGCAGGAAAATGTTCCCTATACATAATTAATATAAATTGCAAAGAGCCTTGGATGTGACATCACAATCTATCATCCGGAGGAGGTTTGGAAAAGTCTATGAAACCCTTCCAAAGGGATTAACACATATATTTGACACAGTGAAGCCCCTTATATTTTTAGGAGGCATGTTGGTCTCTTCATTAATGCTCCAAGATATGGTATGGTCCAATGGCACCTTGCCAGATGCATTAGACCAAAGTTTCTTCTAATCCACCCCCTCCCCTTGCAATAATGGTCTGCCACTTGTCTAAAGCAAATCGTCTTGTTATTTGCCCCTGCATCTGACATTGGAAGGAGTCTCGCCTCCATAGGCAAGAAACTCATTTTATTACCCCATCCCAGAGCTGTTGATGGAGCCCATTGAATAGCTTTATGCATCCATGCTGATGCTATGCAAAAAAACAAAACCCCAAACTCATAATGTATTTACGCTCAACATGGGTTTTCCTCCCAGCACAGTTTGAATGTATTAAGTGCACAATTGTGATACACAGCAAAGTTGCCTGTCCTCTGTGGTTTGTAGTTAAAATGAATTTCCTTTCAAAATGACTCCCGAGAAGGTTCTTCAATAAACATGGACAGGGCATGCTGCATAGTCTCCTACTATTTCTGAACGTGCTGACTGTTCATGGGAAACTGAATTATTCCAGTCAGAACATGGATGAAACGAGTCTATATGCAGCATATTTCCTCATCCTAAAATCTGCTATCAGCTGCTTCTTGGAAGGGAGAGGGTGGAATCCAGGAGTCATTTCCCCATCCCCAAACAATTTGCTGTTGGAATATTAGATACCAGCTTTAAAGAAAGGCACTAAGCTGGCAAATCAGCTTAGAGAAAAACCATTCAGCACCTAATTTTGCATGCAGCTGGTCATCCATGCAGCTGTGTTCCTAGCTAGATCAGGTAGACCGATATCTTCATTTTGGATACATGGATAATATTTTTAATTCAGTGTTTGAATTGGATAGTGGGGCCTAGTTGATATTACAGTCTTCTAGGTTAGACTTCTTTCCTATCTTCTGTTCAATGTTATGTTGCATCTGGTTGAATTTGATAGTTGGTTTGCAGTGGGATTTAGACTCCGATACTATCTGACACAAGACATGGAATGCTTCTCTGTTTCTGACAGCTTGTGAAAGTTCACATTTGATCCCTGCCAAAATTAAGAGAGTGAAGCGCTCTGAGTTTGAATTTCAAATAAACATTTAATGGAATACTACCATTCAGGATTTTGCAGGAATATTGCTACATGCTATATTTTGCAGTCTCAGGTATTGGTTCTTTATTTTTTATTCCACCCTTATTAAAGCTTTAAATTGAATTCTTATATATAATAACATGTGAAAATTTTATGTGTGTGTATGTATGGCTAATTAAATCCTGTATAATAAGTAGCACTTACATAAGAAAAGTTTATTGTTATGCCATTATTAGATTGGAATTCTGGGACTTGGAACCCCAACACAGCTGCAGGGCATCTGATTGGTTAAGGGTATCATAATCTTTAAAACAACCCTTTGAAGCAGCTCAGGATTATTGCCCGTTGCAGTAGGTTAAATGCCAAGAAAGCCCCCTAGTTCAGATTTCCCCAATGTACTCTCCAGAAGTGTTGGAACTGCAACATCCAAAATCCCCAACCAGCCTACCATGCCAGCTGGGAATTCTGGGAGTTGTAGTCTTGACACATCTGAGGATGCTAGTTGGCAAAGCGTCCCTTAATTCAAAAGTCAAAAGGCACTAAATCAGGGATAGTTATCTTGTGGACCCAGGGTGCCAGGTGACCCCTTTTCTAATGTTTAGGGCCCCTTCTGACCCTACCCCCTGAAAATACGTAGTATAACTTCCTTCCATTTTAAGTGGGAAACCATTGAAAAGTATAGTGTAAGCCATAGGTATATCATAGGTCAAAAAAAGAGATTCCCAAACTCTCCCCCAGAGCCAAGACCCACCCCTATATTTATTTATTTATTTATTTATTTATTTATTTATTTTTATCCCGCCTTTATTGTTTTTATAAATAACTCAAGGCAACGAGCATGCCTAATACTCCTTCCTCCTCCTATTTTCCCCACAACAACAACCCTGTGAGATGAGTTGGACTGAGGGAGAGTGACTGGCCCAAGGTCACCCAGCTGGCTTTCATGCCTAAGACGGGACTAGAACTCTCAGTCTCCTGGTTTCCTATTGGCTCCTTCCTAGGCCTGAGAGAGAGGGACTGGCCCAAGGTCACCCAGCCAGCTTTCATGCCTAAGGCGGGACTAGAACTCACAGACTCCCGGTTTCTAGCCCAGCACCTTAACCACTAGACCAAGCAGGTTCCCTGGCCTACACTGTAGTTCTCAACCTCCCCCCAAATGATAGGTGTGGATTTTAGTCACAAAAAGGTGTCTCACTAAGCCATGCACATTATTTCTCTTGTCTATGTAGATCAGTGTTTCTCAACCTTGGCAACTTGAAGAGGTGTGGACTTCAACTCCTAGAATTCCCCAGCCACCCAGCCAGCCACCCGTGCTGGCTGGGGAATTCTAGGAGTTGAAGTCCACACCTCTTCAAGTTGCCAAGGTTGAGAAACACTGATGTAAATAGATAGAAGATAGAGTTATCTAGATACAGATCATATGATTTGAGTGCACATCCATGGAAGAAGCATAGTTGTCAAGACGAAACCTGTAAACGGGCAATGCATTTTAAAATATTCTATTAACATGCCTCTTGAGAGCTAAATTAAAACATTATATCACTATAATTCAATTTATTGGCATTGACTATGAAAAGAACAACGTTACAAAGTTATGAAAACTTAAAGCATCTCCTACACAGCTAAGTCCTCTTTAAGCAATGTCAGGGAAATACGCACCGATAGTATAACACAGGTAATATATATACCAACAAGTTGCCCCCTGTTGGCATATATATTCCACGTGAGAGAGAGAGAGGCTTGATCTGACAGGCAGGCTATTGCCTGTACAGGTGAGAACTGTAGTAACCTTGCGATGATTATTTTTCAGAAGGTGCAACCCTAGAATTAAACATTTCCCCAATGTGGGGCCCTCCAGACACGCTGGATCACATCCCCCCATCACAGCCAGGGATTATGGGAGAAGTTGTCTGATATATCTGGAGGATGCTAGATTGAGGAAGAGTGTGACTTGATCCCCCCCCCCCAAAAAAAAAAAAGAATAAGTCAGTGTGAAAGGGAAAAGAACCGATTTTTTCTCTGTGTACGGCTGCATCTCCCTTAAGTGCAGAAGCAGAGACGAGGACAGGATATTTCCTGCAAGCCACCAAATGAGTACTTGACAGCCAGAGCTGAATTAAAAGAACAGCAGCGAAAAGAACTTCTCAGATGGATGCTCATCTATTGATATAAGGCAGGGAAGGGGACAGGAGGGAGAGAGGCCCTTCCGTCCCATATCTGAGATCCTGCCTGTAAAGGGACCGGGGGTTCTAGGAGCTTAGGTGTTCGTGGGATGGATAAAATACCCTTTACAGAAAAAGGAAACGTGGCTGGGGCGTAACAAGAGCGCCTTCGGCGAGCAAAATGTCCCGGCTGATAACGCCCATCGCCTTACGAAAAGGCGCCCCCCCCCCCCCCGCCAACACGTGCGCGCGCCGAGACGGAGATCCCCGCTGCCCAAGAAAACGACCCTGAGATGCAGATGGGCTCATCACCTGAGTAGCTCCGTCTCTGCTGTGTGTCCCCCCGTAGACAGATACGGGAGGACACCTTTCTCGTGCCGAGATCAGTTTGTACCCATGGCGCCTTTGTCGCGTTGCGAAGCTATTGGTGTATGCTCAGAACTCGGTGTATGCTCAGAAACACTTTGCAGCGGACCGGCAGGACTTTGCGCGGGGCTCAGCCTTGGAGAATGTCCAGCGTTCCAAGCGCACAGCCTCCGCTCCTCTCACCCCCCTGCTGCTCAAAGCATCTCTAAGCGCGGAAGACGAAGCGGGTTGGGGGGGGTGTGTGCAGCGCCCTGCCCTGCCCTGCCCTGCCCTGCTTACCTTCCCAACGGCGCACATGCCCAAGGGGAAGGCTGATGCGAGGGCTCTGCTGGTCTCTTCCCGCTCCCGTCGGCCAGCTTCCTGCGGGTCCCTGCGGTCACTGGCGAGCTCATCGCCTCCTCTCTTCAGAAAGCAGAGAGGCGGGCGCCCAGATGTTCCCTTCCTTCCCGGATTGGTCCAGAGGGAAAAGATGTTAGCTTGTTGCTAGGCGCGTTGCTAAGAGCCAGTGACGCTCTTTTCAGCATCTTCAGAGCGGCTCCAGCGGCCGCTCGGAATGTCCTGCGGAGAACTGGAAGTGGAAAGAGGCGAGGGCATTGGGGAGCGAGAAGGAGCAGGGAGCTAGGCGAGGAGGTTAACGGGCCCACAGGGGAGGCAAGGGGAGAGAGTGGAGGCTCGGGAACAAGCGGTGGCCAAGCATGTCCACGGGGCTGTGTGTCATGTTATCTTTGGGTTTCCCTGCATTGAAACATTGATCAATCCACCTGAAGAATTGCTGAGAGAGCAGGTGATGAAGCTGCCTGCAGAAAGATGCAGCTCCATGTCCACCCATGGAAGCTTGATTGATGGAAGGGTTATGGATTGTGCAAGCTTGTCTCAAAGGGGAAGCGACTTCTGGGTAAGGTGTGTGGTGCAGTCCACATTAGGAAGCCAACAGCCTCTGCTGCGTGGAAGGACAAGGCTGGTTCCAGATCTATGGAACCACAGAAGCTGCAAAGTTAGAGGGAGCCGTGCATGGCCGTATACAAACCATATAAGTTCAAGAAACTATTCTAGCAGGAAAGCCACATTTTTTCCCTACAGAATGCTGTTCAGCGTCTGCTTGAAGACAAAGCCATTATTTAATTGGTACAGTCCATGGTTCAATCCTAGCTAGATATTTCCAATACAAGATTGGGAAGAATTCCAGACTGACTGATCAAGGACATTTCCTTGTTTGAGGTGAAGCAGGAAATGGGCTCCCCCAGGCAGGCAAGTCAAGATACGCAACAGTCGGACCGGTCAACTTATTCTAGCATGTCAAGAAGAAAATGCAACAAGGATCTCTTGCTATTTAATGAGAGCAAATTAAATTAAAGTTGTTCCCCTTCCCTGGTACTTCCTGGGCTTTCACTCCAAGAGAGGATGAGCAATCCTTTATTCAACAGAAAGGACGTGCAGCCTGAATATAGAAGGGTGTTTGATGCTGAATGGCTCCCCAGTTCAACAGGCCTCGGCTGTCCCTGTCATCTGTCTCCATGTGCTGCCCACTATTTCCCTTTTCATCTGCTTGATTGCAAGGGATTATGGGAAGGGAGCTGCAGCCCCTGAGCACTTTTGAAATGTTGCATCATTTGGGTAAACAGTTATCCTTCAGCAGCATCAGTACAAACCCTGGCAAACGGAATGAAGGCTTGTTCACTAGAAAATAACAGAGATGTTATTCTCTGTACGCTAGATGGAAAATCAAAATAACATCCTGGAAGAAAGTGATAGCAAACCCCTTCCATATTGTTGAAGAGAATGTTACAGGGACCTATCTATGTAGTCACCGGAGTTGTTAATGTTAATACACTCAAATACTAGTACTGAAGTACTATTCATGTATATTTTAAATACAATTCCTCCACAAGTTGGAAAGATGATCCAGGAACGTGACTGATGGAATGGCAGAAAAATGAGGAAAAAAATCCTATGATGGCAGTACCATGAACGACTGCCTGTCAGTATAAGACTGGAGCCCCAAAGTGGTGGCTAACAGCACCAACGGACTTGCAAGCACTTCATTTGGCATCCGTCTGGATCCCTGACCCATTTGACTTTCTCGATTAAAAAGAAAAAAAACTAAGAATGGGAAGTTGGCTTGCTGCAAATCAAAGTGCATCGTTTTTATTTCCAAGATCACCTCTAGCCCCCGTTAGATCTTTTCCTGGCTTAAAACTGTGGATGTTGAGGTAAACTTCAGGTATGTTTCCTGCAATGCATTCTTTCTGATGCTGCTTTTGCCACTAATGCATAAATGTCAATTAAAACAGAATTCAGCAGCTAGGCTGGTCTTTAGAAAAACTCAGAGGCCACATTACACTTAAGCCAGAAGCACTGGCAACCCATTTGTTTCTGAGTGAAATGCAGAAGGCTGGTGATTACCTTTAAAGCTTTCCAGCTGGAGCCCAGGTTAGGAGAGAAAAGTTCCCTTTCTATATAATCCCTCTGCTGACCCAACCTCCACTCCAGGTCATCAAGAAGAGTTGATGATCCAACTGTTGCAGGCTCATCTCATGGTGATGGGAGGGTCAAGCCTTCTCTTAGACACCCATTTTTTTGACAGGAACTCTCAGCTAAGTTGGGGCTTTTAACCAGGTCCTAAAACAAACAAGCAGACTTTTAATTGCCGGTTGAAATTGTTTTTAATATTTCAAAATATAATTTTGCATTTGCCAAACCTAGTATAATAACGCAAACAAAATGAGCCCCATAAGCTTGGTTGGTGGCAGAAGATAGCTTTGTTTGGAAGTGTTTCTATCGCCCCCCCCCCCCCCGAAGATAAAAGAAGGACAGTAGGACATGTCCTAGGGGGAAGTTAGCGGCGTGACAAGTATCAGTCAGATGTACCAGTGTTTTGTAACTGGCTATGCCCCCATGGAAGCCATTTTGTGAATGGGCAAGCCACCCTCAGCAGACAATTTTCAAGAGCGCTCTCACCAAATTTGTCCACCAGTGCCAAATGGTGGGGAATCTCTGGTGTAAGGGAAATCTTTGTATTCATTTAGACCAGGATGGACAACTTTTGTCTATTCAGGTTTGAAGTTCCTCAGAGGTAATATTTTCAGGTCACATGATGAGCAAGACTAAAGAAAGCAGTAAGTAGGGATACTTTTCAGCATCTGATGACCAACCGCTGGGTGAGGTGAGCCAGTTTGGGGTCAGGTATCATCAGTATGCTGATGATACCCAATTATATCTTTCAACCCCGAGCTGGCCAAGTGAGGCTGTTGAGGTTCTGTCCTGGTGTCTGGAGGCTGTGCGGGTTTGGATGGGGCGGAACCATCTCCAACTCAATCCTACCAAGACCAAGTGGCTGTGAGTATTTGGGCTGCCTGGATCTGGGGATATTTCATCTCTGACCTTGGTTGGGGTGACACTTCCCCCTTCAAGGGTGGTGTGCAACTTGGGAGTCTTCCTGGACTCACAGTTCCTGCTCAGTGGGCAAGTGGCAGCTGTGGCCTAGAAGGCCTTTGCACAGCTTTATCTGGTGCACCAGGGTCTCTTTAATCAGTCACTCATGCCCTGGTCACCTCACAGCTTGACTACTGCAATGTGCTCAACATGGAGATGCCCTTGAAGAACACCCAGAAGCTTCAGCTGGTCCAGAATATAGCGGCATGGGCAGTAATGGGCATGCCTCAGTATGCCCATGTAACACCTCTACTTTGCAAGCTGCACTGGTTGCCAGTTTGCTTCCAGGTGTGATTCAAGGTGCTGGACACTACCTATAAAGCATGGCATAGGGCCTGGCCACTTGAGGGACTGCCTGTCTCCCATAGTATCTGCCCAGCCAATTCGATCTGGCAGGGCTGGCACACTCCAGATTCCTTCAATTAAGCAATGCCATCTATTGGGACCTCCTAAACGTGCCTTCTGTGTAGCAGCGCCTACCCTCTGGAATCAGGTTCCCTCCAAGATCCAAATGACCTCCACCGAGCTGGGGTTTCAAAGGGCCCTGAAGACCTGGCTCTTCACCCAGGTCTTTGGCGAGGGTATAGCCCCCTTTTGACCCAGGATGTTTTCTCTTGTTTCTACTCGGTTTGTCATCCTGCCATCTTTACCCTTCTTATTGTTTCTTGCTGTTTTTAATGTCTTGTTCTTCATGTTTTAAATAATTTGTAAAAGCTTCACTGGGAGCTAGGCAGCATATACATATAATAAATAGTAATAATAATACCAATTATCACTGACATTCCATTTTTCTCTCTTTCTCCCAAGCATCAGATTACAGAAAAAGGCTAGCCAGCTCTTTCCAGACATCTGAACTGATCTCTTGTATAGGAGATTTGAAACTAGGCTCGTTGTTCTTCTTGTGTCACCTCTAAGTCTTGCCAGCGTATATAATGATTCCATGGTGGCTATGATTGCTCTCATGCTGCCATGCAAAAAGCATCAACCTGACCCCATTCTCCCTCCCTCCTCCCTACCCTGTAAACTCTTTCTTCTTTGGTACAATGGTAAAGTGCATGCTTTGAAAATAGAAAATCCCGGGTTCAATATTCAGCATTTCCAAGTGGTGGCAAGAAAGATCAATCAGAAATCATGGAAAGCCATTATTAGTACAGTATACTTAAAGAACGATGCTATTAGAGTTCCCCTTTTGGGGGAGATGGGCGGTGGTAGAAATTAGAAAAAAAATAAAAAACATATTAAATGGGCCAAATTTCTGAGTCAGTACGAAGACTTTCTTCTATTCCCACTGAGAATGATTGCAGCTCAGTGGTGGAACGAACACTTGGCATGTGAAAGGTCTCCAAGTTCAGTCCTTGGTATTTTAAGTTAGGATTAGGGAAGGATCTTCCTGGAAGTCTTGGAACAGCTTCTTTAAGTGTACAGTCAGAAATGCACAATCAACAACTTCTCCAGGAACCATCCAAAAGTTGACACCTGTAAATATGACATTGTGGACAAAGGACAATATTATTAAAAACATGAGGAATAAAGTATTTAATGAATGCAACCTCATTCTAGGTGAATTAAAATTAAAATTTATTTTTGTCCTGGCTACCCTGGAGAAGATGCTGATGTTAGGGAAAGTGGAAGGCAAAAGGAAGAGGGGCCGACCAAGGGCAAGATGGATGGATGATATTCTGGAGGTGACGGACTTGACCGTGGGGGAGCTGGGGATGGCGACGGCCAACAGGAAGCTCTGGCGTGGGCTGGTCCATGAAGTCACGAAGAGTCGGGAGCGACTGAACGAATAAACAACAAAACCCAATTTTTGGAGGATGGCCTCTGGCAGGTAGTTTGGAGGCCAAGTGCAGATCTTGACCCAAAAGAGGTTGTGCATCTCCCATTGTGATGGACAATATTGACCTAGGTGGACCAGTGCTACTTAGGGTAAAGTAGCAATCTCTAGTCAGGGAAACTGTTGTGCCAGTGCAAGAGATAATAGTTCAAAGGGATTATGGTTGACCATGCAGCTGCACTGGATGTATAGCAAGAGATCCTGCTATGTGAAAGCATCACCATCACCGTATCTCTACCACCCAATGGATTCAAGGCCTGCTTTGAGTTTCTGGCTAAAGTTTGTATTTTTGTTTTTTCCAATAAGAGGCAACCCTTCCCAAATAAGAATATGCCATACAATCAAAGCTGTCTGTGGCTTGGCATCCACCTCTTTCACATTTTTTATTGTGTACTTACCAGGGAGATGTTCAGTTACCATGGAGATAAAACTCACAGAAGTATCTCACCACTAATAGAGGGTGAGCTCAGCTTGAGTAATGCATTTTCAGCCAAGAGCACCAAAGATTCTCAGTGTTGATGAATGGAACATATTTCACTTCTAAACTCACTCTATTACCTGGATCCCCCACCTCAACATAATTCTCCACTTGTTGTAGCATGCCTAGATCCTCCTGTGCTTTTATGCCATTTCTCTGTCTTTTCTCTTCCCTACCCCCTGCCCAGTTCTGACACATGCACCATTTCATCTTCCACTGGAGACTCAAAGGAAGTGTTCCTTTATACAGCATACAATTAAACTGTAAAATTTGCTGCCATGAGAAATGAAGACCACCAATTTAGATGGTTTTAAAAGGGAACTCCACCTCACATTCTGGTGTGTTGCCTCATCATGGAAGGGTCTGTTTGTGGGAGTAGTGAGCGAAGGACGCCAGTAAGAGTATATAATCCCAGCAGGATTGCCCAAATCATCCCAGTTGCCCAGCTAAAGCAAACAGGCACCTATATTGGACAGCAGCAGTATAGGAAGATGCTGGTGGTGGATTATCACTTTACTGATAACAAAGGTATCATTTCATACTGCATAGGAGAATGCAATGCTAAACCACATGGGTAAAATATATACTCTTGGGTAAAACTATAGCCCTGGATGAGGGGGCCTTCAGGTCAAATGGCACTCAACCACACAGAATCTTTTGAATAGTAATGGTGTTTTTGATGTGGCTAGATTAAAGCCTTCAGGACATCTAGTTGCTGCATGTTGCCATGCAGGAGAAGAAAACCCAAAGCTGCAAATACAAAAATACACTGGGAATATGGAACATAAGCAGCATGAACATAAACATAGGAAAGCTCAACACAGTGAAAGATGAAATGAATCGACTACACATTGACATCCAGTGAATTGTCTGGATCCTTTCAGTTAGAAGATCACAGTTTACTATCCATGAAAAACAATGAAGGAATGGCATTGCTTTCATAGTTAAGAAAGGTATAGCAAAAACAGTACTGAGCTACAATGCAATCAGTGACTAAATAGACAATATACTTTGTGGACAACCCTTTAATATGTTGATTATCCAAGTTTATGTTCCAACCATTGATACAGGAGAAGAGGAGGCTGATGAATTTTATGATCAAGTTCAATTTCAAGTTCAAAAGAACATGTAAGCAAGATGTGCTGCTTGTGGTTGGAGCCTAGAATGCCAAAGTTGGATATATTAAGGAGGAAAATTATCTATTAATGTGTTGATTTGATTTGATTTGATTTGATTTGATGCCACTTGACTACAGACTGACTCTGGGCAGCTCACAAAACAATAAACAGAATAAAACCAACATAATGGAACAAAACCGTATAAAACAAGAACCACACTAGAAAAGAGGGAAAATAATAAGCTAGAGAATCTGGCAGACCACATAGAACATATACCCCCAATATCCAGCAAGGGGCTCCAACCACCCTAGCCTAAGGCTTGGGAAAACAACCAGCTCTTTAAGGCCCTCCAAAATGCCATCAGGAGGGGAGCCACCTGGATCTCAGGGAGAACCTCATTCCAGTGGGGAAGCTGGCCTGGGAAACTGAAATGAAATGAATCAGGACAACGGTCCTGAACCTCATTGATAGAGAACCAGAGGAGCTGTGGAATGAACTTAAAGAAGCCATTAAGGATAAATGTGAAAAGAGACTGCCAAAGATGAAGAAATCAAACTGGATGTCACAACAAACAGTAGAAATTGCCATGAAGATAAGAGAAGACAAAGGAAAGAAAGATAAAGATCTCAGGAAGGAACTTAACAAAGAATTTCAGAGAATTGCTAGAGGAGACAAAAAGCAGACGCTGGAAAACAAGGAAAGTCTTCCAAAAGTTTTCTGAACTCAGGAGGAGGTTCCAACTCAAATTGGTATGTTAAAAGATGCCAACAGACAGTAACCAATTCAAAGAAGATCAGTGAAAGATGGAAGGAGTATACTGAAATACTGTACGATAGAGATGTCAACATCCAAGATACCTTAGAAGATATTCCTAACTTACCTTACTTACCTCTAGTACTAGAAGATGAGTTAGATCAGCACTCCGGTCATTACCTAGTTGGAAGGCTACAAGAATTGATGGAATATCTACAGAAATATTGCAGGCAACAGAAGAAGGTTCTAATCATGCCAGCAAATCTGGAGAATGACAGTGGGCAACAGACTGAAAGAGGCCAATCTACAGTACATATCAGTACCAAAGAAAGGAGTCTTAACAGAGTGTGCAAACTATCATACAATATTGATTGATTGATTGATTGATTGATTGATTGGATTTATCACCGCCCAACTCCCCCAAGGAGGACTCTGGGCGGTTTACAATGGTTTACATATCCTTAATTTCACACACTAGAAAAATAATGCTTAGGATCATTCATCACAGGTTAGAGACCTACATGGAGAGGGAGATGCCAGATGTTCAAGCTGGCTTTAGAAAGGCCCAAGGAACACAAGACATTATTGCTGATGCATGCTGGATAATTGAGAAAGCCAAATAATACCAAAGAGAAGTCAGTATGACTTCATTGATTACAGAAAGGCCTTTGATTGGGTTGATTATGTCAAGGTGAGCTTAGAAAAATGGGAATCTCAGAACATCTCATTGTCCTCATGCGAAACCTATGCACAGGTCAGAAAGCCACAGTATAGACAGAATATGGGAAAACACACTGACTCCGGGTTGGCAAAGGAATGTGACAAGGCTATACTCTCTTCTGATTTATTCAACCTACAGTATATGCTGAATATATATTGAGGTAAGTTAGACTGGAAGAAAATGAGCATGGTTTTAAAACTGGAGGAAGAGACATCAATAACCTACACAATGCTGAGGATACTACTCTGATAGTGAAAATAAATTAAATTATATATAATAATTAAAGTTATATATAACAATTAAATTTATATTTAATTATTTAAATTTATATTTAATTATTTAAATTTATATTTAATTATTTAAATTTATATTTAATTATATTTAGTCATATAAATTAAATAAATAAATAAAATAAAATAAATAAAATGCAAATGATCTGCAAGCTCTAGTAATGAAAGTCAAGGAACACAGTGAAAAAATGGCTCCAAGATTAAATATAAAGAAGGCTAAATGAAAGACAACAGATACAGCAACCAGCCTTAGAATTGACTATGAAAATATTGGAGTGGTGGATAATCTTTTAGGTTTGATTATCAACAGTAAAGGAAATACTCCACAGATATAGAGTAGTCATGAAGGCCTTGGAAAAGATATACAGATGCTGAGATACATCTACACCTATAAAAACCAGAATTGTGTGGGAAAGGACTTTCCCTGTTACACTCTATGGAAGTGAAAGTTGGACTTTGAAGAAGCAGAATAGAAAGAGTATTGACACTTTTGAACTTTGGTGTTGGAGAAGACTCCCAAGAACACCTTGGACAGTCAAGAAAACAAATAAATGGATTATCGAATAAATCAACCCAGAGTTCTCATTTGAGGCATAAATGGCCAGGCTCAAATTATCATACCTTGGACACATTATGTGAAAACCTACCTTTTTGGTGAAATCTATAATGCTGGGAAAATGGAAAGAAAGAGAAAAAGAGAAAAAGAGGAAGACTAGCAGCAAGGTGGATGGACTCAATTACAACAGTGATGGATGCACTATTGGTCGACTGCTCGAATCAGGTTGGGGATAGACCTTCCTGGAGAAAATCTATCAATGTGGTTGCTAAGAGTCAACAGTAACTCAGTAATCAATCAATCAATCAATCCATCCATCCATCCATCAATCAGAATGAAACTAGGTTAAAACATGTAGGATTATGTTACCAGTGACAGTTTTGATGACTGTTTGCTACCTTGAGAATTACAGGGAGCATAGATACAATACCAGCCTGCTAAGGTATAATGGTGGAAGAGGGTTCTTACCTTCCAGTTTGTGGGCTTCCTCAATCGACTGACTGGCCACTGTGAGACAGGGAATATTAGACTAGATGGACTATTGACCTGATCTGGCAGGGCTTTCTTTATGTTCTTAAGAAATTACTGATTTCCCAGCATATTCCCCCCCAAAAAAATATTGTACACAACCCCCTGTAACTATAGAGGCAGCATCTCTAGCTGCCAGGTGCTAAGAACAAAGGCTAGCAAAAAGTTTATACTTCCTTGCTTACTGTAAGAGATGTAATTGGAAACGTTAGCAATGACAATTGCATGCAGGTATTCTATTTCTCCCCACAGAAGGTTTCCTTAACCTGGCATTGTCCAGTTATATTATCTTCAAATCCTAGAATTCTCAAGTATCCTGGTCATTTCGTCAAAGCTATCCCCGATATTATTATCCTTCCTATACAGATCTTCCGTATATTCTTGCCACCTTTTCTTGATCTCTTCTGCTTCTGTTAGGTCCTTGCCATCTTTGTTTTTGATCATACCCATTTTTGCCTGGAATTTACCTCGAATGTTTCTAATTTTCTGGAAGAGGTCTCTTGTCCTTCCTATTCTATTGTCTTCTTCCAGTAGGTGCTGCAGATCCTCATAGAACTGATCTACTTCTGCTTCTTCAGCATCTGTGGTTGGGGGGTATATTTGGATCACTGTGATGTTAAATGGCTTACTCTGAATTCAAATTGAGATCATTCTATCATTTTTTGGATTGTATCCAAGCACTGCTTTAGCCACTTTATCATTAATTATGAAGGCTACTACATTTCTTCTGTGGTCCTCTTGTCCACAGTAGTAGATCTGGTGGTCATCTGATGTGAAGTGGCTCATTCCAGTCCATTTCAGTTCACTGACACCCAAAATGTCTATATTTAATATTGACATCTCACCAAGAACCACATCCAATTTGCCCTGGCTCATAGATCTTACATTCCAGATTCCTATGGTGTGTTGATCTTTAGAACATCGGATTTGTCGTTCACCACCAGCACCGTCAGCCGCTTGCTGTCCTTTCGGCTTTGAGCTAGCTGCGTCATCACATCTGGGGCTAGTTGAACTTATCCTCTGTTCCTCCCCAGTAGCATTTTGACCATCTTCCGACCTGGGAGTCCCATCTTTAGATGGTATACCAACATATCTCTGGTTGTACTGACCCATTTAGTTTTCACGGCAAGAATACTGGGGTGGGTTGCCGTTACCTTCCCCAGGAATTGTATTTAGTCTGACCTCTCTGCCATGACCTTTCCAGTCCTGGGTGTCCCTTCACGGTTTAGCTCATGGCATCATTGAGGTACTCAAGCTCAAGCACCACAACAAGGTAACAATCTCCTTTGCTGGAGACATTACTGGTAAAGGTAAAGATTCCCCCCGCACATTTGTGCAGTCGTGTCCGACTCTAGGGGCCGGTGCTCATCTCCGTTTGTTAGCCGAAGAGCCAGCGTTGTCCGAAGACACTTCCACGGTCATGTGGCCGCATGACGCGCGCGGAACACTGTTACCTACCCACCAAACTGGTACCTGTTAATCTACTTGCATTTGCATGCTTTCGAATTGCTAGGTTGGCAAGAGCTGGGGCGAGTGCGGGAGCTCACTCCATCACTCGGGGCTAGGGATTTGAACCTCCGAACTTGGGATCTTCTGATCGACAAGCCTGGCGTCTTACCCGCTGAGCCACCACACCCCTTACATTACTGGTAGTTAACAATAAAAATATAAAACATAGTAAAAAACAATAAATAACATAAAAATTGATGATCAACAGCATAAGCCACCAAGTCAAGAGCATCCACTCCCTCATTCCCCAAAATAACAATTTTGAATGTGGACTCTGAGTGGGAGGCCATTCAGTGAGGGCAGTAGACATCACTGAGAAACACTGCTCCTGAGCCCCTGCCCCCCCCACCCCAAATAATTTCTCCTGTGACAAGCATATTGGATGGGTTGATTTCACTTCAAAGAAGAGGCCGTGCTAGTATCTGGGAGTCAATCCATGTAGGATTTTATAACCAGTGCTTTAAATTGCATCTGAAACCTACTGGAAACAACATTGGAGAAACCAAACAACCTATGTACAGGAGGATGGCCCAACACAGGAGAAATAACACCACAGGACCAGAGTCAGCAGTTTATCTTCATCTAAAAGAAAAAGGACACTCATTTGAGGACATTAATGTTCACATTTTAGACAGAGAAGATAGGTGGTTTGAGAGAGGGGTCAAGGAATCCATTTATGCCAACTTGGAAAATCCTTCCTTGAATAGAGGTGGGGGCCTCAGGCACAAACTCTCCCCCATCTTCCTCCCCGTTTTGTCTTCTGTGCCTAGGAAGATTAAGACCATTTCAGAAGCTCAACAGCAGCATGGTGATTTTAACGACCCTCCTTTAGATGATAAAAGGACTTAAAAATTACATCTCAATATAACCATGACCTAGCCCCAGGTGTAAGGTCACACAGCTACCTAGGAACATATTTAGGATTCCCTTACCAACTTTGCTCAGACTGAAGAAGCTCCTTGGATAAGGAGCGAAACGTTTCTACTAAGAAAATAGAAATCCAGTTGACATGATTCAAGCTACAGACAATTCCACCTGGATGACTGAGAACCTTCATAGACACTACTGGAAACAAATGCAACAGCTGTAGCATAGATGTAATGCATGGCTTTCACCCACCAACAAGTGGGCTATTGCATCCTGCATCAACTGCAATTTCCGAGTGATCTTCCAATACATCCCCATGAACAGTGCATTGCAGTAGTTTAGACACATGGTAATGGGGACATGTCACCATTTCCAGGGCCTCCCAGGTAGGGCCACAATGGAGTAACCCCCCCCCCCCAGCCACAGCCCCTACCTTCCTATGCAGAAGTAGCTGTGAGTCTAGAAGATTCCCCAGGTTGCAGAGCTGTTTCTTCAAGGGGAATGTGTATACACATGTCTACACATGTGTAGATGTGTACTCATCTATAGTTAAAACTGGAGATGTCAGAGAACTTCAGTGGACAAATTGCAGCTCTGTCTTGCTAGGGTTCAACTTCAATTTGTTTTATCCTACCAAACTCCAACCATACTGATGATACCTCACCCCAGACTGACAGATTACCTCTTCCAAGGGTTTCATGTAGGTGTTAAAAAGGAGGAGAAGATGAATGAACTGTGCAGCACTCCTAATTTCATGCAGAGTGATAGCAAAGGGGGGGGAGGTGTGGAGAGATGACATAGCACTGAGGGGGAAAGAACTATTAAGTCCTGCAAACTCTGTCCACTTCTTGATTTTCCCTAGATCTAAATCTATGCCCAACACTTTAGGCACAAGTCTAGCTGTTTCAGTTAAAGGTAGCCAAGGCTGTATGTCAAAGTACCCTCAGATAGTTAACCTGTTGAACTCCTTGGATGTCACCCAAGCTAATTCTTCATCTATACAGACTTGCTCAGTTGTAGTGAAGTGGAATGCAATACTGGATCAATGGGGGAGGGGTAGTATCATGTGTTGACCCCATCAACCCTTGGGGGTATATTTCACCTAAACAGACCCAACACATACAGAGTTAAACTAAATCCAGTCATTCAGTTGTGCTGTGCAAACTTTTAAACCCAGTCAGCCAACCTATTCTGCCTAAATAGTTGCCCAAGAAACAGCCTGAAGAGAAAAGGTGGTTGGAAAAGCAAGTCTCCTGATTACAGACCTGACACTGAAGAACTTGCTTCTCAAACACTGATTGACTGCAATGGCAGCCACACCTACCTGGTTAAGATGTAAAGGCTAGTGATGTCCTGCCAGTTCTTTCCTCATCCAAGGGCTCATGGAATACTAGGTCCTTCCTGGAGAAAGTGAGTAGGAAACTGGTTTCTCAAAAGGGTGACTTTTGATCCTGTTAGTGTGATTGTGTGCTACCAGAACCACCAATAAGGAAATCTGACTGGGTTAAACGTAGAACCAGTGCCCTTATAAAGCACTCTGTAAACTAAGAAGGGCTGCAGAAATTATTTCTAAAAACTATATGGCCAATTCTTTAATATTATCTTTAGTATGCAAAGAGTCCTTTGAGGTGTAGCCACCTATAATTCTATGAGCAGGCAGTATACAAACATCTGTAATAAATAAATGAAGATCCATGAGAGGGATTATGCAGTGGATGAGCACTCAGTAACTCCCATTAAGTTTTATCAGATAATTAGAAGGAAGGCAATTTAAAGCAAAAGGAAGAACAGACCACACTCTAAACCTCTTTCTCTGATGCTGGGGCGGTATGCTTTCTCCCATAACACAGAATCGCCGTTCTTTCTTGCTATGGTAAAAGCTAAGAACCTCTACCTATGAAACTTCATCACTACCACTGAGGGACTCAGCCTCCACTGACAACGCTCTTCTGGTTGTAAGTCTGGTTCCAGGTTTGAAGAGACATCCGATAATGAGTCCCCCAGTCTTACCCTTTCTATAGGCTATGCTGAGGGCATGATTGAAATCTGTGCCAGATGGTATTAACAAATTTAGAAGTGGAAACTATGGGAACTGGTAGGAAAAAACCTAGCTGTTTCCAAAAAAAAAAAAAAGTACCCTGAAAACAAGCTGGCTGTGCTTCTTTATTCCTTTAAACCCTGAACATTGTTTTCAGGTACACACTAAGAGTAGATAAGCTATTCCCAGTAACACACACTCAGCAATGTGCAACATCCAAGACTATTTCAGCTCCTCCAGGAAACAATATTTCACAAGGAATATTAAGTCTGCATAATGAGAAGAAAGGCTATTTGGCCCATCACAAAGAACCAAGCTGTTTGGATAAAGGACTCATCCTATTTAGCCTTGGCCAAGATACAAGGAAGAAGTCACCTTGGGGTTTGAGCAGACACTGCCTGAAGGACAGGTACAAACAGCAACATGTTTAAAACTTCTGAACCAAAAGAAGATGGAGTGGGCAAAGACAGCCAAGCAGGTACTGAAGGCTGCAGTCCCCTTGCTTTAAACCTGTAAAGTCTACTGAATCCAGCAGGACTTCAGTTTTGAATAAACCTGCAAGGGTTTAGGTTGTTCAATGGACGGCCACCAGGAAAAAAAGACCAGAGAGAAGTTGGCTGAAAAAAAAACCAGTTGTCCTGTGTCCTACTTTACAGTGGGTTGGCTTCTTTGCTCATAGGATTTGGCTAAAATTAAGAGCAGGCAGGTGTGGTCCAGAGGTTTTCACTAATGGTCTCCCTCATTATTACAAACAATGCATTCAACTCCTGTTGTCCAAGTGTGACTTAGCCTGCTAAAAATGAGAGTCCGCATGGTATAGTAGTTAAGGTACTGGATTATAAGTGAGGAGATGAAGGTTCTAGTCCTTCCTTAAGCATGGAAGCCAGCTGTGTGACCTTGGGGCCAGTCACTCCCTCTCAGTCCTAATCAGCATCAGACTCTGCAACAAGCTGGCTGACATACAAACCCCCTGGTTATCACACATTGATAGCTTTGCTGTAAGAACTAGACAAGTGCAATGCAAACACAAGCAAACCCTGCAACCATGTGGGACAAGGGCTAGGAAAAACAACCTGGCTTGCTAAAATGCAGTTTATTCTATTGTGTTGAAATCTGAAAGAGCAGATCTGTAGTAATGCACATTAACATAGCAAACATCCATCTTGATTTCCTCTCTCTGTTCATTTCTTTGCTCTGCTTTTAGAAAATGAAAAAACAAAATGCCTGTTATTGTCGAAGGCTTTCACGGCCGGAGTTCGATGGCTGTTGTGGGTCTTCCGGGCTGTGTGGCCGTGTTCTGGAAGTTGCGGTTCCTAACGTTTCACCAGCATCTGTGGCCAGCATCTTCAGAGGGCAGGAGCACAGGGCACAGAGAAGATCGCTTCTGTCTGTGCTCCTGCCCTCTGAAGATGCCGGCCACAGATGCTGGCGAAACGTTAGGAACCACAACTTCCAGAACACGGCCACACAGCCCGGAAGACCCACAACAGCCAAAATGCCTGTTAATTTATGCCAACATCCAGTGATTCCCAAAGGCAAAATGCAAAACTGGTTGCAGGCAAAGGCACTGGCCACTGTATTCTGCAAGGCCTTTAACTGGAATCTCCCATTCTTAGTCAAATACCGAATCCTCCTGGCATTCATGCCATCTCTTGCTAATGATGGATGAATATTGGGGCCTTCACTTGTTGCCTAAAGGGCTAGTTGTGGGGGAATTGCCCAAGCTTTCTCTACCTCAGGGCCATACCTGCTACCTGAAGAAGTCCTCTTTAGACATTCTCCAATAGGCTCCTGAGGCTTAGATATTAAATCAGAGGAAGAGCCTAGGCCAGTGTTTCTCAACCTTGGTCACTGGAAGATTTGTGGACTTCAACTCCCAGAATTCCCCAGCCAGCCAGAATTCTGGGAGTTGAAGTCCACACATCTTCCAGTGGCCACGGGTGAGAAACACTGACCTAGGAGCAAAGGGAACATACTTTTTTAAGCCAAGGGTTGGAATCTAATTTAATTGGGGCCAAGATTAGTGGGGCCTGATGGCAGTAGAGGATGGCACTCAGTTATCTGAATAAAGAGCCTAGCTGTGGAACTTGCTGAACATTGGAAGGACTGGTTTCTTGGTCCAGTCCTCCCTTTGGATTGCTCCTTTTGGCCTCAAGGTCAAATTCCAAGATCTGGAAAGTGTAGGGCCAACACCTTCAGAACATGCCCCCCTGCAACTACTTCTGCATCTCTTCTTATGACCTTCCATCCTGTGGGATCAATAACAGCCCCTTTCTCTCTTCCTCCTAAGAGCTCAGAGTCTTTCACAGCTTTGAAAGCCAGAAATCTATGCCTGCACAACAGATCAATACCGTCATGGATATGTGCACAGAATACCAGCCAGACTGAGTGGTAACAAAGTCACAGGGGTGGGAGGCAGGGAGGAAGATCTTTGAAGGTTGTCTGCCACTCAGGATGTTAAAAAAAAACACTACATCCCCCAAAGAATGATGGCCAAGAACAAAACTTGCATGAATCTGCAGTTTCCTTTAATTTAGGACTGAAGAATGATTGCAAGGCTTGATTTTACAAGTAGCAGCCATTACCAGTTTCAAAAGAGATGCACAATTTCTAGGAGAGGCAGGTGGTAGGATGCAGCTGTTGAATAATCACACACACATACTCACCCCAAAAAGCCCTCATCAATAGTCAATTGGGTGAAGTGAAACATTGCAAGCAGGGAAAATACTGGTAATGATACAGAAGAAAAGAAACGTAAACAGAGGGGATTGAAACTGCTTGAGGAATCAAGCAAATTTCCTCTTCAATTCTATTTGATACTTTAAAAAACATTAACATGGTGTAGTTTCAGAATGGGAGACGATATTCACTGGGAAAACTAATACCATTCTCACAGATTTATCTGACTGCTGAATGGCTTGATTTTTATTTGTATTTATTTTTATGTTCTGTATCTCTTCTTTTTGCGCATACTGAAAAGCAGAATACATCAAACCAGAGGCTCAAACAAACCAAAAGCAACAGAACAGCCATATATAAGGAAGCCTAATTTGTGACTGAGGAGTTTAAATCTTTCTTGGTTTGGCGGGCCTGTTGGTCCCTCCATATCTACATTTGTAGCAATCCAGGAGAAGCCCCTTGCCCATGTCCACACGGGGTCATGGGGTGTCTGTAGCTGTTCTGCAGCTAAGCCAATTAAGTTCCAGCTCGCCTGCAGTTCAGGAGGGAATGCTGGGAAAATAGTTCTGCAGCGTCACGTTCTGAGCTAGGAAAGAGGTGGTTTCTCTATGGAAAGATCACTTGCTTCATCTTTGATTCTTAGGTCTTCAACTTCTCTTTGCCCCATGCCAAAGATGTCTTGCCACTATTTCTACTGCTGAAATAGTAATTGAGGTGCCATTTCACCAAGGCTCAAATTTAGCAGAAGGCCAGCTTTTTCCTTCTTGCCGTTCTTCTTTCCTCATAGTGGAAACAAAGACAGTAAGGAAAGGATGAAGAGGAGGGGTGAAATGGATTGACTGTTTTGGCACTCTCCCATCAGTTAGCAGGGAGGAGCTTTGGTGGACTCGTGAAAGTATTGGTGTCTTAAGGGTGGCAAGAGGGAGGGCACAAACTTAGTGCTGTACGGATGTTTCTGAGGGTTTGGGGAGCAAATCAGTTGGCTCTATAGAAGAGTCCCCTTCTTTTCCTTTCCCAGCTGAAAATGAGATGGTTACATTTTTGGTCCATCTCTTGTCTGTTGAGCTTGTGGTCTACTGCAGTCTTTGAAAAGCTAATGGACCTGTCCTACTGGCCCTTTTTCCTATTTCCTTGAGCTGCCTTACATTCTGCATAGTTTTAACATATCCATCCTCCTATCGAGTTGTCAGCTCCCATTCCTGCTGATTCTTGGGAGATAATCATGCCTTCGCTTTAAGCAAGGAACACTGAGGATATGAATAAATATTTGCTTTCCCCAATTCTTTTGCAGCTTGTCTTTGAATTTTATTAAACAGTGATGAATCACCTGGGAGATCAAACCAGAGGTCTATTTAGTCAGGAATTTTATTTCCACACCTAGAAGAAGGAAAAAGTAGGCCTGCTTTATGCTGATTGCTTGTCCTGAACACCCAAAAACATACTGCTTCAGTATTTGTAATTACCATCTGAATACCATTGCTCTAACAGCTTTTGACAACTCTCTCTCCCTAAATTGATGCTTGGAACAGCATATAAGCCTGCCTGCCTGCCTGCCTAAAAGCCATTTAACCAAAGTGTCATTGTTACATTTTTGGTAATAAATTCTGGTCATTAATTATGTACTGTGTGGATCAATTCTCAATATGTCATTGGGTATCCCACCAATCTCATATTACGTGAATGGGTTAAATATATTTTTATTCATATTTTTCAAATGTGTATTAAAATTCCAGCATAGTTCATCATCTGCTTTACATGCAGGTAAAGGTAAAGGTTTCCCCTGCAGTCGTGTCCGACTCTAGGGGCCGGTGCTCATCTCCGTTTGTTAGCCGAAGAGCCAGCATTGTCCGAAGACACTTCCGCGGTCATGTGGCCGGCATGACAAGCGCGGAACGCTGTTACCTACCCACCAAAGTGGTACCTATTAATCTACTTGCTTTTGCATGCTTTCGAATTGCTAGGTTGGCAAGAGCTGGGGCGAGTGCGGGAGCTCACTCCGCCACGCGGGACTAGGGATTCGAACCTCCGAACTTGCGATCTTCTGATCGACAAGCCTGGCATCTTACCCAATGAGCCATCGCGCCCCTAGTGCTTTACATGCAGGACATCCCAAATTCAGTCCTTGATATCAAGCAACAATTAATGGGAAACATTTATTTCTGAGAGTCCATTAGTCAGATTACACAATTTTGGCTCAGCTGTACAGACAAGTATATTCCTATCCCCCCTTCCTCTCTCCCATTTTTATTCTAATATTAAAGGTTAAAACATGATGCAAAATGTATACGATTATGAATTAAACAGAGGAAATGAAAAAAGAGGAAATTTCTTACCTGCAGAATATTGTGCTGCAATTCCGTGCATCAGAACCAGGACTGTTATTTATTATCCCATTTTGTTGCAAATGCACTAAGCAGGGAGCAGGAAGGATCATGGTCAAGTGGCCCAACATAATGAGAGTACTGTGTTTTAGAAAGGGAACAACACGAGTTGTTTCTTGCTTTGTAGTATAAAAAGCAGATTGGTCAAGTCCATGGTCAGCCAGTTAACTGTGACGTCACCTATGAGGGCACTGTCATTCTCTCCTTGCTTAATCATCTGTGGATGTGTGGGAATGTTATTGGTGAGATGCCACCATCACCTCTTGCAGCATAGCCCAATATGAGGTCCTGGCCCAACTATTTTTGCTTTATGCAGCATATGTGAGACACCCAATCTGCAACATGACAGGGCCAGCGCTGCACCCCTTTAATACATGTGTGACATACCACATAAATCTTATACACCCACCACCTTGTAGGTTTTGCCATTCCTCTTGGGGACGCTGCTGTTTTCTGTTAAGCATGGCTATCAAGGGCCATAGTTGTATTTTGGTTAGCATTGGATAGAAAAATTCTCTTGTTTTTACCTAACAATTCCCATTCTTTCAATGAAAGAAAATTTATTCCAGAAATTCTTTTCAGAGAGAGGATAATTTTTTAATATAATTTTTTATTAAGGATTTTGATTACAATAGTAAAAACTATTTGCACTCTGGGTGCCTTCAATTATGCAATGCCATCTATTGGGACTACAGGAATGCATCTTCTCTGTAGCAGCACCTGCCCTCTGGAATGAAGTCCCCCCCCCAGGTTTGAACATCCCCCCTGCCTGGTATTTTGAAGGGCCCTAAAGACCTCTCTCTTCACCCAGGCCTTTAACGAGGACAATTGACACCCCTTTCCTCCTTTTTTCTTCCCCTCCGGGTTTGTTTTCTTTGCCATGGTTGTTCTTTTGTCTTGTGCTGTTTTTTTTGGGGGGGGGGAGTTGTGTTGCTCTTTGTTTTTAAATGTTTTAAACAATTGTAAACCGCTCAGAGTCGCTGGGAGTCAGGTGGCATATGTTAATAAATTATTATTAAGATATGCAGAAGTATATTGTGAGCTTCCTAGAGTCATCATATGGGATAGGTGGCCATATAAGTCCTGTAAGTAAGTAAGTAAGTAAGTAAGTAAGTAAGTAAGTAAGTAAGTACAAGTGGCTCTTTCTCCTAAGGCTTGGTGTGGCCTGCTCACTCATAACCCGTTATTACCCTACAGAGTTTTTCTATCCACTGGAATGAAATTTTAAGCTGCAGGTACCAATTTGGGGTCAGTATTGCTTGCCTGGAAACATGTCTGTTTTTTTCTACAATGTCTAGTTCAACTTGTACACCGATAAACAGACTGAATTCAAGGCTCTCCTCCCATTGAACCAATATTAGTGTGACATTCTTGCTGATCAGATCATCATCTCTACATACGGAGGGCCAAAACGTCTTGCAATTCTAGTGAATTTCTGAACTTCACAGCATTTTATGAAGGTTTGAGAATTGTGTAACACATAAAAAGTGGCACTTCCACTAGACAATTAACACAAATGTTGTAAGTTTAATATTGCACAGTTAGATACATCTTTCACAAAACAAAAATTTGAAAAACATCAAGATGTACATTTAGTTTTCATCAGTAAAAAGTAATATAACATTTAATCAAGGATATTTGTATATGCCAGAACACAAATAGATTTTGGGTTTCTTAAAAAAATGTATATTGCCTATAAACTGTGCTTTTTTAATCCTGAAGAAATTATCTTTTAGTAACTCAGGCTTCTATTCTCACCAATCCACTGCTCAACTGTACTGTGCTCCAGTATTTAGTAAGTCTTTAAAAAACTTGAATGAGAAGAGGTTGAATCCATATATGGCAGAGCTTTCCAAACTGTGTGTCGCGACACAAAGGTGTGTCGCCACACACAGTCTGGTGTGTCGCCACACAACCCGGAAGCGCTGATCATCATCATCATCATCATCATCATCATCATCATCAGCGCTTCCGGGTTTTCCCGTGGCGACACACCAATGGCGGTGCGCAAAAACTGAAAGCGGCAGCAGCGCTTCCGGGTTTTTGCGCGCTGCCGCTGATCATCATCAGCGGCAGCAGCGCTTCCGGGTTTTCCCGCGGTGACACACCAATGGCGGTGCGCAAAAACTGAAAGCGGCAGCAGCGCTTCTGGGTTTTTGCGCGCTGCCGCTGATCATCATCATCATCAGCGCTTCCGGGTTTTCCCACGGCGACACACCAATGGTGGTGCGCAAAAAACGAAAGCGGCAGCAGCGCTTCCGGGTTTTTGCGCGCTGCCGCAATGGTGGCACTTCCGGGTTTTCCTGCGGCGACACACCAACGGCGGTTGGTGTGTTGCCACGGGAAAACTTTGGAAAGCCCTGATATATGGTCTGCTTGGACCACTCTGCATGTGAGTCAGCAAGGATATTTAAGTAAAAGTCTTTGCAGGCATCCAACATCCCCCTTACTCTCTCTCTACCTGAGTTGAGGAGAGTACCATATAGAGCAGTGTTTCTCAACCTGAGCAATTTCAAGATGTGTGGACTTCAACTCATCCTGGATCGCGATGCCCTCCGGACAGTCACTCATGCTCTCGTCATCTCCCACGTAGATTACTGCAATGCGCTCTACATGGGGCTACCCTTGAAGACTATCCGGAAGCTACAGCTGGTGCAGAATGCGGCCGCGCGAGCAATTTTGGGTGCACCAAGATCTGCACATGTAACACCATTGCTCCGCGAGCTGCATTGGGTGCCGGTTTGCTTCCGGGTACAATTCAAGGTGTTGGTTATCACCTTTAAAGCCCTACATGGCATGGGGCCAGAATACCTGAGGGACCGTCTTATCCCCATATTATCGACCTGCCCCACCCGATCATTCAGGGAGGGCCTGCTACGAGCCCCATCAATTAAAGAGTGTCACCTGATGGGGTCTAGGAGACGGGCCTTCTCTGTAGTTGCTCCTCCACTGTGGAACACCTTGCCCCCGGAGTTGAGACAGATCTCCTCCCTCCCGACCTTTAGGAAAGTTCTGAAGACCTGGTTCTGCCGCCTGGCATGGGAAGGAGGAAGGGATAGTTCCTCATGGGGGTGGCTTGTCCCTTAATCCTAAAAAGTCCTCCCTTTATTACTCTTTCGTCCATCTGGATTTTATTTTTATAATTATTTATTATTAATTGTATGAATTGATGTTTTATATTGTATGTTCTATTTTAATTCTTTTTTGTTGTAAACCGCCCAGAGTTCCCCGTTGGGGGGAGATGGGCGGTCATATAAATTAAATAAATAATAATAATAATAATAATAATAATAATTCCCAGAATTCCCCAGCCTTCTCTTCAACTGGTTCCCCAGCCAGCCCACACATCTAGAAGTTGCTCAGGTTGAGAAATACTGATATAGAAACTTACATGGGACCCAATATTTATGTAATATACTTCAACCTTCAACATGCTGTTATACCCTTCATATATAGAGTACACAGTACATTGGGAGATCTG
Source organism: Charina bottae (assembly GCA_023362775.1). NCBI lineage: Eukaryota > Metazoa > Chordata > Lepidosauria > Squamata > Charinaidae > Charina > Charina bottae. Next base: position 15,556,296 of record JALMGJ010000017.1, on the reverse strand, counting down.
TTTCCAAAATTTTCTATATATTTGGTCTTGAAAAAAGAGTGTGAAATCTAAAGCCTTTTTGGCACAGACAGGAATATGATACCTAAAGAATGCCTCTACTCAGGCCTGCCCCAAATGACAGAAGTAGTTGTTCAGCATAATCTTATGCAGGTGTTCTCAGGAACAGATCTTAAGGAGCTGAAGGATTGGGGCTTATTCCTAAGTAAGTAGGTAAAGAACTGCTGCCCTAAGCAGCAGCAAAGGGGGTTACAAGGAACTGTAGAATGTCGGCACACAGGTGAGCCCAACATCTCTTTTTTGGTATGGTCAGGGCTGGGTTTTATGTTGTGCTAAGAGATTCACACAGAGTTTCCACCTAGCGGAACAGGGCCTCTTACTCTCAGGTCGGTTACCTGGGAACAAAACAGTTCCTTTGAACCCCACAAAGGGCCGAGATACCGTCGCCTGGAAAACCTTTCTCTAGCATGGCAAGATGGCATGCCAGTTCTCTGAGAAGACCATTAACTATTTTGATGCTGTTCACTGAGCTGGTATGCAGTCTGAGTTAAGCTCAAATGACTATTTTTAATAGTGTTTGAATTCTGGAAATCTCCTAAGACTGTCTGTCTCTGCCTGCCTGTAAATTTTTTTTGCTCAAAACTCATTTGCAAAACCTTTAAGTCTTGAGTGCTCATCCAAGCAACTTAATGGAAGCATAAAAAATATTGTTTTAAAAAACTGTTCATCCTTTTTTATCTCTATAGTGCTTAATTTGAGACTCAAGACGCTTTGTGGAAAGAATCTGCAGTTCGTATCCCATGTAAACTGATATATAATATATATATATATATATATATATATATATATATATATATATATATATAAAATATATAAAGATAAGTCTCCTTCAAGTTGAATTCCTGTTGATAATACAAAACATCCATATACTCTTGGCAACAGTACTCAAATCAGTTTGCCAACCCCTTCTTCCTAGATGTTTTTTTCAAGTTTCTATTGACCTACAGCCCAGGGATTTCCTGGGGTGGTCTCTCATACAAGTACTAACCAGAATCAATCCTGCTTAGTTTTCTGAGATCACCCAAAGTAAGCTAGGTGGTTCCATGCAGCTTAAACAAGCACAGTTTCCCCCCATGCTTTTAGGTAATTGCCTGGCAATCTCTTCCAAAATTTCCATCTCTGCCCCTCCTCCCTTTTATTTCAGAAGCATCTTTCTGTGGGTCAAAATGAGCAAGATGGCAAATGAGATGTCATAATGCAAGTCCCACCCCTTTTGTAGGGGTGTGTCTAACGTCAATGCAAGTACAAACAGGGTGGGGCTTGCACTGCAATGCTACAATCACCATCTTGCTCATTTTGAAACCCTGCCCAAGAGATGCCACTGCTTACATTTATCTTTCCTGATAAAGAAAGACTGGCAAACCTACAACAACTGTCATTCATTAAGTCCCAATTTCTGTCCTAGCACAGAATTTACAGTAATTTCTGTCCCTGGACCAAGTTACTTCCGATGCAGCTCCAAACCAAAGTCATTTCACTGGCTACATTCAAACACTGTGTTTGTCCATGGTTTCTTAGGTCATAATTGGCTGGGTTCACACTAAAGCCACAAATATGATGGTTTACAAACCTGAGTTGTCTGGCTTTCTACAACACACTAAAGCCAAAATTAATTAGTGTATGTATGGCCTCAGGAATTACAGACTCATGTGCATGGCAAAATTATTGAGAGGTGCATTCGAAGGATCTTATTGAAGGCCTGTCTCCTTTTGCATAGATCCATCACTGAATGCAAAGGTGTGCTTTTGGCATTACAAATTAGCAGGGCTTCAGAATGTGTTCCAACAGAAGCCCCCTTCATTATTTGTTGCATCCACCCTGGCTCTGGCACTCTCCCTAGTGAATCTGGCAAGCAAATAAAACAGGAGGTCTACAGAGATGGGTTGCACAAGCTGTTTCCGTGAGATGGATGCCAAACAGGAACCTTCTCATGCAACCTTTTGAACAATTCAGGAAAAGAAAAGCTGCCTTAACATGCTGTATCTGCTGTTGTTAAAAGAGGGGTTCTTTGCTGCTTTGGGATACATTATTATTTCCTATTTAATAGAGTGTATCACAGATTTTCTCTTGCCAACCTAGCAATTTGAGAGCATGCAAATGCAAGTAGATAAATAGGTACCACTTTGGTGGGATGGTAACAGCGTTCCGCGTGCGTCATGCCGGCCACATGACCGTGGAAGCGCCTTCGGACAGCGCTGGCTCTTCGGCTGAGAAACGGAGATGAGCACCGCCCCCTAGAGTCGGACACGACTGTGCAGGGGAAAACCTTTACCTTTACCTATCACAGATTATTCATAGCCTATGGGCCCTTGGTAATTTCCAGAGGAAAAAAATGCAGCCTATAATTTTTTGGCATGCAACCTGAAAAGGGAGTCATGTTAGTGAGATGTTCTCTCTGACCCCTAATATGGAATGGTGGCAAGCTATTTTTTTTTCCACTGAAGAAACAGATTTTTAAAAAGAAAAATAGATGAGCAGCATGTAGCGCTAGACTAATGATCTCACCTACATAATCAAGAAAACTTGATCCCTCTTCTCTCGGAATTAAAAAAAAAGCAAGCAAATCTTTGGACCCTCAGGAAAAAAGGAGTATTAAAAACTACTTCAAAGCAATGAGAATCTAGAAATACATCCATGGATGACTAGATATTAAAAATGTTAAAAATCTTAGGTAATTGATTATATGAGTTTCAGCCAATAAAATCTGCATCTGTTTCCATATAAGGAAAAGAATAATTCTGAAACAAAAAAGCATTCTTAATTTTTAGATAATAAAAGCATAATCCACGGAATAAATTGTCTTTCAAAAGGGGTTCCTCTGTTCTCATATATGGAGATGCAGTTTTTCAACCAACCTGTTTTAATTTTTGTTGTTGTTGTTGTTAGAGAAACCAGCTAATGATATATCTCTTTATAAAATGTTTCAGCAAAAACTTAAAAGGGACATTCCTCTAGAAAGGCCATCACTTAGTTGCAGTGCACATGCTTCCCAACCAGAAGGTCCTGCACTCAATCTCCAGCACTTTAGAAAAGAGCTTTGAGCCTGGAGAGGAAGGCTTTATGTACAGACAGCCTATTTTGGTTGATCCCAACACGATGCCCAGGGGGCCCCAGTGTACTCACAGACACTTCACTTCCCTTGGCATCTCCCAGGCTCCCTGCCCCATTTGGCTTCTTCTTTTTTTTTTTTACACATTTAAGAACAAATATTTTATTTAAAATATGGGAACAACATAAAATATATTAAAATGAAAATACAGGGGAAATGTGAAAAGATACGCTATTAAACCAAGTCCCAGCCTCCAGCATAATTTTTATTTTCTAGAATGTCTCTGGAATTCAAATGGTCCCTGTGCGCATTCTTAGAGTATAGAAACAATAAGCAGCTGCAAACCCGTGCAGCAGAAAGTGTGCCAATCTGATCCTCAAAAGGACAAAGATGCTGTAAGCAGGACACTAAACGGTGTCCTGCAGGATGGGATGCCTAGAAGAACAGACAGGCAGCATTATGGTAAGTTGGTCTTCTGTAACAAGTTCTGTCCCCCATGGTGGTAATCTTGTAAATCTTGTAAGGAAGCCCCCATCACTAGCACCATATTATAAATGTACTCTCTGGCCATTTCCTAATATAGCTTTGAAGTTCATTTCCAAATTATTTAAAAGAATGTGTGTCTCAAAACTTTCCATACAATTGTTAGCCAAGAAACATCTGCATCTGTAGATGTTTCTGTAGCCTTCCAGAAAAGTCAATTAGCAGGAGAGGTCACTGGTCAGAAGGTGCCTGAGCACATCCCAGTCTCTCCACTGGGATTCAGCATAACAAAAGAGGGTATCGTTTTTTTACCACTGTCTACCTTCTCTCCAAAGAACCCCTGAAAGCTCTATATTTTCCTAAAATTAATTAATTTATTAATTTTCTATCCCGCCTTTATTATTTTTATAAAGAACTCAAGGCGGGGAACATACCTATACCTATTACTCCTTCCTCCTCCTATTTTCCCCACAACAGCCACCCTGTGAGGTGAGTTGGGCTGAGAGAGAGTGACTGGCCGTGGTCACCCAGCCAGCTTTCATGCCTGAGGCGGGACTAGAACTCACAGACTCCTGGTTTCCTATTGGCTCCTTCCCAGGGCTGAGAGAGAGTGACTGGCCCAAGGTCACCCAGCCGGCTTTCATGCCTAAGGTGGGACTAGAACTCTCAGTCTCCTGGTTTCTAGCCTGTTGCCTTAACCACTAGACCAAACTGGCTCTCTAAAATCCACCTTTCCCAACCAGATGTCTTCCAGGTAAAGATGATCAGAATTAAAGTTGTGCACATTTAGATGGCACCAGATTAGGGAAAGCTGCTATCAATACTGCAGGCATCCAATCTCTTAATTCCTTTTACAGAACTCATACAGCTAGCATTGCTAAGGAGATCCGTGGCTCCCATGGCGATAACTTTAATAATGCATGCCTGCCTATGGAGGACCTAATGTAAAACACAAGTGTTTGGCTGCTCCTAAGTGAAATGAACATTATATATTAAAAGGCATAGATGAAGCCCAGATCCACATGTTGTTTCCTTGCTGTCATGGAAAGCTTGGAAGACACACCAGCCAGCAGCCAGGCTAAAATATAGCTATCTTATTCCAGAAAGAGCCAAATAAATGCAGGACACTCAACACTCTGAGTTCAGGGCCATCTAATGATTAAGTCATATAATGATATTATACATGTATCTGCTATATTCTGGATACATGTGCACAAGGTTCAAATTAAGCCTTTTGGAAGTCTATATTTGTAAAGAGACAAATTTAGTTGACCATTTGTCAGGAATCAAATTTTAACTTTTTCATTGCAGTCAGAGAATTCGAGCTGAGCCAAATATTCTTAAGTGATGTTTCTGCTGTGAAAGAGTGGATTGGGGCCCCAGAGCGTCCCAGAAAACTGTCCAAATATACCATTTTCACGATCACTATTTCACGATCACTATTTGCAGCCTTTCCTCACAACAATGGCACATACCTTGGCTCACCCAACCAAATTTGGCTCTACAGTAACATAGCCAAGAGCAAACAAAGTCTCATAATCATTGAAGACACCGGGATGATATTGAACACTCAATCTAAATTCTTGATTGGCACAGGGAGAGCACTGGGTTCTAAGCCAATTTGCCTACCTGTTACTTCAAGCAATTTCCTGTAACTAAAAATAAAAGGACAATAACGTAACAGAATAATTGCATTAGTAAAGAGCATCAGAAGTCCAGTTATAATAGAAACCAATGGTCCTTTATATGTCAAATGCTGGGAAGACGAATGCCCTGCACGTATGCTATTGGAACTAACTGAGATTCCCATTAGGACTCCAAGAGCATATGCCACCTACACACTTGCTGTGTTTTAGATTCTTTCATCTCCTGCCAATGACTTAACTCTTCTTCTCCACTACTGTTCTGACCCATAGAAAGCCAGCCAATCATCTCCTTGCGCTTTATGCTGCGGCGATTGTAAATGGAGATCATCAGCGTGACATCTGAGAGCTGGAACAAGGCAACTTGGAAGATGAACGTCTCTTTGTAGACTGGATTTGGCTGTCCTCGTCGGACAGATGTCTTGCAACGAGACATTTCTTGACCAACTGAGTTCAGAAGGCAGAGTTTCCCATAAGTATCTGCAGACAACATTAAAATTGTAAAAATATTATTTAAAGAAAAGTATGCTTGCTTCTTTCTCTTTCTAATCTATCACACATATAAGCCACCAGTTTGCTTAAAGCATATTGCTTTAGCTGATTGAAATCATGGCGTAATACAAAAAGCAAATAAATCAAACATTAATGTTTAGGAATATGCAACAATGTTCCTACAAGCGTATCCTAGGATGTCCTCTATAACATGCAGCCTGTAGGCTTCTCATTACAGCATATGGCTCTTTTAATTTATGGATGTCTTTTTTTAGTATTGTGCTCTGCTGAAGAGAAGGCATGAAATTTCATTTCAGGTATGAACAGACAGGCACAGTTTAAAAGCAAGGACATTTGGGATACAAATGAAGTACATAAATAGAACAAATACAGATGTTGGACTGGCCCCTAAATGATAATAATAGTAGCACCAGGTGAACTTTCTCAGGGAGAACTTTCAGAAGAATCGTAGCACAAAAGAGTGTTAGTCCCAGTGAGCCAAGGAAGGTAAGCCTGATCTAAAAAAGCCTGGGATCTTCTATTTTCCAGTAGGACGTTTAACCAAAAATAATGCATTGACCAACTCCATGGAATCTATTCTGTGCAGGACTAATTTATCCATATGGAGAATTAAGAAACAGATGCTCCCTGGCTGGAAATTCCAGACTGAATACGCTTGCAATATACGGGGAGAGAAGCAGAAATCTTCAGCTGGGGCTCAGCAGAACACCCACTGTTTGCTTCGTGAACACAAGAACTTAGGCCCTCACACTGCTGACTCAGTCAGCTCCTCAGAGCATCACATGCCCCGGCAAAAAGCAAAGAGAACAGAAGCTAAACAGAGGAAATAAAGCACCACATATGATGTACTGAGGAAACTGAATTTACTTTGCAGGGCTGAACCGATAAGTGTTGTTAAATCCATCTCACTATCTCAGTACTTGGGGTAGGGCGTAGGTCCTTATTTTCCATGCTCCACCTAATGTACCAGGAAACCTTGTCAGAAAACAAAACACAGCCGTCTGTCCACCACAACTTTACTCCATTCTGAAATATACACTCTCGGTATTATTCAAACTGGGCACACACAGAATCCATCAAGTGCTGGGCAACAGATTCCAGCTGCAAATCTCCTCAAAGTACCAGGGTGTAAGAAGTCCTAGGAATTGTATCAGGACATAACTTACAGCAGACCCTGAAGCTTAGGATTCACCCTTGACAGGGTATGGGAACGGTGACAGGTTGATCCCCTTTGTAAGTCCTGCAACAATATTTATCCTGGTGTTTCCATTTGGGTTGCCTTTCCTGTGACAACCATGGAAATTTAGGCCAGTGGTCTCATAGAAAACTTGTAAGAAGAAATGACCATCCTCCAAGCCAACTAAGGGAGGATCCTTTTCAACCAGCACAGTACACTTGCCAATTCTGAATTCCTTCTAGCCTATGGCAACCAGACAAGTAGTTAAACACAAAGCTGGACTGAGTTAGCCTTTATTCCATGGCAATGCTACCAAATATTCAAGAAAAGGCCATCAGCTAATCCAAAAATCTACTTGTGGCAGGCAGACTTTATTCTGACTTCTAAAAATGTGGACTACCACCCTTATAAAGAAAATAAAAAGTGAGCTCAACTGGAAGGCTGCAAGTCAATCTGATATGGTTCAAACTAGCTTGTGTATCTTTCTGTTGTTCACAATCCAGAAGACAGTTGCTTTATTGTAACAAACTACTGGCTGCAATGGAAGTTTGGCTCATTGAATCTCCTACACGTCCAACCTTGCGATGACTTTGCCAGGTGAAACATGTCTAATCATACCTTCTGCAGTCAAGGGTTATACTCTGTTTCTTTCAGAGGTAGGCCCAGGTAAAAAAGTAAAGGTTCCCCCCGCACATTTGTGCAGTCGTGTCCGACTCTAGGGACCGGTGCTCATCTCCGTTTGTTAGCCGAAGAGCCAGCGTTGTCCGAAGACGCTTCCGCGGTCATGTGGCCAGCATGACGCGCGTGGAACGCTGTTACCATCCCACCGAAGTGGTACCTATTAATCTACTTGCATTTGCATGCTTTTGAATTGCTAGGTTGGCAAGAGCTGGAGCTAGTGCGGGAGCTCACTCCGCACACAGGGCTAGGGATTCGAACCTCCGAACTTGCGATCTTCCAATCAACAAGCCTGGCAGAAATTTATTTTTTTCCTTAATCAGTGTCTTGTTGCACTGTTAGGCATGCACCTTTTTGTTGTCTTTTGTTTGTTTGTTTGTTTCACAGTTAAGCCTATGTTTTTAAATAAAGAGTTTTCACAATACATTTCCATATGCATTAATAAGAATTTAGCAATGCAGGAAATCATCTCATTCCAATCCTATATTGTGCATTATTCTGCATTAATCAAAGAGAATATTTGTAGCTCAGGGTTGAACTGGGGAGTCTTTGGTGCTCTCTGAGCCTTGTTGTTTTCATGCAGACGTTTCATTGCCAGGCTAGGCAACATCTTCAGTGCGAAAAGGGAGTGGAACTTGCTGTCTGTTTATATACCCTGGCTTGTCCTGCCTGTGTTGGTGGGGGTCTTGTACTCTCCTTGGTAGTTCCTTGATTGGGCTGTTGTGTGCTGTTTGGGTGATTGACTGAGTTAATAGTTCCTTGATTAAGGTCTATTGTGTTGTTTGATTGCTCCTCTGCTGCTAATCTTGCTATTAATCTATGCATATCTTGTTGTTGATTGCTGGCCCAGGGGTGTTCTGGTCTTCTGGCTATTCTATTGTCTCTTATGAATGGTATGTAAATGTTGTTAACTTCTATGTGTCTGTTGATGGCTGCTTTGTCTGAGTGCCAAGCTTCTAGGAATTCTCTAGCATTTTTGGATTTGGCCTGGTCTAATATGCTCTCAGTTTCCCAGTTGAAAGTATGGTTAAGTCTGTCCATGTGTTGTGAGATTAAGGAGTTTTCATCATCTCTTCTGACTGCTAGTTGGTGTTCGTGGATGTGTGTATTCCTTAGGAAAAGTGGAAGAGGAGAGATGGGATTGACTGGAGAGTAGTTCAAGAAAAAATGGGAAGGAAAAGAGAAATAAATGCATACAATTATCATATAGATTAGTAGGATGAAGTCCTTGGTCTTCTCTTTCTCTCAGTCTAATCAATTTCAAAAGACAATTGAGAAGAGACAACTGGGAGAGAGAAGTAAAATACTGTAATATGTGTGTTGATCCAGTGTGGTAGATTGTGGTTAAAGGTGCCTGTGCAAGCTGAGCAAAGAAGTTTATCTCTTTCAAAATGCTTGAAAAACTAGTGAGCCAACAAACAAACTATCCCAACTTCTCCAACTTCTAGCCGAGCTTCTCCAAAGCAGCTTTCAGTCAGTTGTCAACCTAATTCATAGCCTGATTTCTGATGTCCTCGGGCAGTGTTTCTCAACCTTAGCAACTTCAAGATGTGTAGACCAACTCCCAGAACTCCCCAACCAGCTGAGGTTGAGAAACTCTGTCCTAGAGCCTTCAGCCCAGTAGGATCAGGTAAGCTGAGGGGCCAGAAAATTCCCACCTGGTCTAATGTAACAACCAATTCTGGTCTAGCTCTTGAGCTGCCTAAACAACTCATTACTCAGAAATGTCAGAAATACCCTAGAAACCCAACCTAACTCTACTGAAGCATAAGCAGCTTTGAATGGCCAAACTGGAAACTACAGCTGGAACCCACATTCCTCAAAGATTCTGCAGTGAAATGCCAACAGAGGAGCCCAAAAGGCAGCAGAGAAGGGGATTTGTGGTTCTGGAAGAATATAGATGGCTAGGTCCTGGAAAACCAAAGGATTTCATGCTTACAACAGCAGAGGTTGTGTCCTCCTTCCTTTATGGGCCTGAACTGGTCTTGGGGAGCAGAGCAAACACAATCCTAAGTTTTTCAAGCCAGAGGCCAGGGAAAAAGAAGAATTTGCTTCGCACAAGCAGACATATTTCTATTATTTCCAATTAAACATTTCAGGTTTTTCAGACCCCCTCCCCAACAACCTGTTTGGATTCACAAATGGAACCCACACACCCCATGGTTAGGCCTTTCTTTCAAAATGCCTTCCAGTGTTTGTAGGCAGGTGATTTTTCATATCAAACAACCAAGCTTGATAGTCCAAGCTCTACACCCACAAGACCAGGAGGTCAGATTTTTATGTACCTGGCGGTCTGTTAATGGCAAGGTTCCGGAAGTGGCTGCCTTTGATCATCTCGACTGACAACCTGCCTGTTGTAGCATTGTAGGACAGTCCCACCAGCAGTTCTGGGACCCCTCCATGTGACAGGGACTGGGTTGAAGAAGCACTGTCACTGTGAGAGATGGCCGAGAGACTCATTTGGGAGCCTCCACTCTGTGGATGGGGAGAGAGAGAAAAGCCAACAACAACAACAACAAAAGACTGTTAATTAGAAGGAAAGGTTCTTCAGTATTATAGTATACAGCATTCCATTTAAACAGGCAGGTAAAATTCAAAATATAGAAGACTAGCCAGGTTATTCTATTGCAGCTATGATACGTATGTCTTGCATGAACTTAAGAACAGGGGGAAATGGCAACATGAGCTTTCACAGGTAAATACCTCCATTCTCAGATGCCTTCTACCAGGTTGCAGTTACTTGTTCATTTAGCAGCTAGTGAGGTGCACAGATTACCTTATTACAACCTAATGCATGTTTTATAAATTGCAATAGCTGGATTCACACAGCATGCCAGACCACAAACACGCAAACAACATGATGGCTGAGCATGGTGTGTGAAGCAGTCCAGTACAAATCAGTTTTCTACATCTTCAAATCTGCTCTTTGACCTTTTAAACAAGAAAGGCCAAGCAGATAACGTTATGGTGAATCAATGCTTTGTAGCTGGTTCTGTTTGCCATAGGAACCATGTAGTTCCCCATAGCCACCTTGTGAGTATACCCCCAACATGTTCTCAACATTTGTAATATGCCTCCAAAGAGTGGAGTTTCCTAGACTAGGATGCTGGTGTGGAACTGGAAGACAGCCTGGAAGGGGGAAGAGAATGGATTGACTAGAACAGCAAATAAGAATATTGCAATATTTTGTTGTAGGTTCCATTTATTGAAGAGAAGAATTGATAATTGATAATGCACTGAATTGTACGGGGGGGGAGTGTCATACTATTTCATAACTGATCTTGATTTTTGCAAGTAGTCTTAGAGCATTGATTTTTTTTGTTACTGTCATCACCTAAATGGATTATGCAGTGCATTTATTTTCCTTGGTGGAATACGATTCAAATTCGTAATGAAACTTTATTTTTATGAATGGCTTTTAAGTCCTCACTGGCTTCCTTAAAATATTATCTCACTCACCATGTGCCTTTGGGAAATTAAGATCCACTGAAGCAATCTTATTAAAACAGAGTCCTACAAAATAAAATGAACTCCCAACTTTCTCTTCAAAAAATTTACTATAATAAATTCTACATAATTACTATTTTACTAATATTTATCTATTTTACAATTAATTTATTATTTGTATTTTTTGAGTTTTTTCTATATATCTATAAAATGGATCCCAGCATAAATTAAATTCTTCTTGGTTTTTATTATTTATTAAATCTGTTAATTTTGCCATTTGAATTAAATCCATTGTTTTATTTTGTTGTTCTTTATATGTTGTATTTTGTAGTTTTGTATTGTTTACTTTAAAATTAAGTTAACAAGTAAAAAAGAAAGAAAGAAACAAAGGAAAAGGGATTCTAGAAAAAGAAGAAGGTTAGAGTAAGTAGAAGAATGGGAAAAAGAAAGAAGTAAGATGGAAGGTAAAAAAAAAAAAAGGATATATAGAAATATTTTACCAAGGATGAATGAAGGTAGAGGAAGGAAAAAATGGAAGGAAGAAGTTGTAAGAAGGTGTAAAAAAGAGAGAATAAAGGAAGAAGAAATTAGAAATATATATGAAAGGTATTTAGAATATCTATGTACATTGCTAGAAAGTGATATAATGTATTGTTATGTTTAGAGTTGTATGTTTTGTTAGTCTTGAATTAAATGTTTGTAAATGTTGTTTAAGAAATAAAATTTGTTTTAAAAAAAAAAAACAGAGTCCTGCAGCGTACATACATGGAAATGTTCTACTAGCACAAGGGTCGGAAATGGCGGCTCGCGAGCCAGATGCGGCTCTTTGGCCCCTTGAGTGTGGCTCTTCCGCAGCTGAACTCACCCCCACCCCTTCCACGTGATTGGCCCCCGCCCGCAAACCCCGCCCCCTGGCTCTCGCACTGAGCGAGGCCCTTTGCGGCAGGGAGGCGCTGCTGGCCCGGGACACGGCGCTGTCGGAGGCGGCGCAGGAGCGGCTGCAGGGGCTGCTGCGGCTGGAGATGGCGCTGCTCCGCGGCATCCAGGTGCTGGGAGAGGGCGCGGGCCTGGGACGCGAGCGGCAGGGTGGCGCAGGGCGAAGAGCCGCCTGCTCTCCCGTTGGCCGCCTCCGGTCCGAGCCTGGCTCGGCTCCCCCGGCCGCCGCAGGGTTCGGGTTAGCGGGGGGAGAGGACGCCAAACGGCGGGGTGGGGGGATTGATGGGGCAGGAGGGTGCACCCGGAGGGCCTCCCGCGGCCACTTCTCCAAGGCGGGTTGCAGAGCGCACGCTGCGCCCACGGGAACGCCTGGTCCCTCTGCTCCCTCCAGCTCCGCCACCAGCCCCAACAGCGCCGCCCGGCAAACCTCCACCGGCTCCGTCCCCCCGCCGCCACCGCCACCGCCCCAGCCAGGCCCCCTGCGCTGCCCTGCCGCTCACGTCCCGGGCCCGCGCCCTCGCCCAGCACCTGGATGCCGCGGAGCAGCGCCATCTCCAGCCGCAGCAGCCCCTGCAGCCGCTCCTGCGCCGCCTCCAACAGCGCCGCGTCCCGGGCCAGCAGCGCCTCCCTGCCGTGGCTTATTGGGGCGGGTGGGAGGGCGCGAGGGAGCCACACAGGCGCCGAGGGGGGCGGGCCCGGCGGCGGAGGCCCGGGCCGCCCACCCGCCTGCTTGCCTCCCTCCGCGAGGCCCCCCGCTGCCTTCCCGGGATCCGGGCGCGCTGGAGAGGTCCGCTCGGCTGCAAGGGAACGGGAGGAGACCGCCTCGGTCCGGAGAAAGAGAGCGCACGGGGCGCCCGCCCACCCATCCACCGACCTTGCCGGCCAGCAGTCGCGATTGGCGCAGCTTCTCGACTTCGCTCAGCGCTTTCAGGCGGCGCTTCAGCTCCGCTCGCAGGGCTCGTTTGGCGGCGTGCAGGGCAGCCATGTCGGCTGGGCCCGCAGCGACTCCTCCCTCCTCCAGGCTCTCCATGGGGCTGCGACGGCGGCCGCCGCTTCTACTGGCCTCGGGGAGACGCCCCGAACCTGGGGAAGCGTCCGAGCGGGCTGTGGGTGTCTTCTCCAAAGTCCCCGAGCGCCGGGAAAGCGGATAGAAAATGGGCGCTCCCTCCCTTTGGGTTGGAGAGGCGCCAAAGCAAAGAAACAGTCCCAAAGTCCAAAGATGATATAGTCAATGATTTGTAATGTATGAATGGGTTGGGTGGTGTTTTTTTCTTTATTTATGCCCTCTTTGGGGGCATAGCCTCAAGCAAGCCTCTGGCGGAATTCTGTAGATTTTAACACAGCAAGCCTGCCGTTCAAAGATGATGCAAGTATGGAAAAATACACATTCCCCGCCGTCGCCCTTTCTCTCCGACTCGGATCCTGGGAAGGCAGCGGGGGGCCTCGCGGAGGGAGGCAGGCAGGCGGGCGGGGCGGGCGGCCCGGGCCTCCGCTGCCCCCCTCGGCGCCTGTGCGGCTCCCCCGCGCCCGCTCCGCCCGGCCAGACATGCCCCGCTCTGGAGGCCGGGCTCGCCGAGGAGGACCATGACTGCGTGGCTTATTGGGGCAGGTGGGAGGGCGCGGGGGAGCCGCACAGGCGCCGAGGGGGGCGGGCCCGGCAGCGGAGGCGGAGGCCCGGGCCACCCGCCCGCCTGCTCGCCCGCCCTGAGGGGACCCACCCGGCGGTGGCTCCCTTGAAGCCGCCCGCCTCTTTTCCCACCCCCCATCATGTCCTTGGCCCGACGCGGGCGGGCGGAAGTGGCAGCCCCGCCCGCGCCGAGTGGCGGTAGTGCGGCCCCGCCACCACCCTTTCTCTCCGGCTCGGATCCCGAGAAGGCAGCGGGGAGGCAAGCAGGCAGGCAAGCGGGCGGGGCGGGCGGGCAGCCCGGGCCTCCGCCGCCGGACCCGCCCCCTCCCACCTGCCCCAATAAGCCACGTGATTGGCTCCAGCCCGCAAACCCCGCCCCCTTCCATGTGATTGGCCCCCGCCCGCAAACCCCGCCCCCTTCCACGCGATTGGCCCCCGCCCGCAAACCCCGCCCCCTGGCTCTCGAGCATTTAAAAATGTGCACGAGCATGTCAAAATGGCTCCCGGCATAAAAAGTTTGCCGACCCCTGTACTAGCATACAAAATTATTAAATTATTTCACCACTTATTCACATGCACCACAGGATGTTGAAGATGATTCCCTTCTTGATGGGGTGGGGGGTAGAGGTCCAAGGGGAAAATATAATTGTTTGTACTTGAAACCAGCTTATTTGAAAGTCTAAATGTTCAAGAGGCATCTCTGACTCAAGTAAAGGGGAAGATAAACCTGAATTTAAGATGACCCGCAAAACAGGAAGATGATATAACATATATTTTTGGTTTTAATATTTTAAATATAAATAGATGTTGTTTTATTTTTTGGTTGAGAGCCACCCAGAGTTTGGTACAAGATGGGCGGCTATATAAAAGACATACATACATGCATACATACAGTACATACATACAAGTATTCCTAGCTAACCTGAGATGATCCTCTCATTTATTTATTTTATCTGTTTGGATAAAATGAGTATTTAGTGGAAAAGGAAAGTTTCCCCACATATGTTCTGGGCTAGTTGTGTTCTAAACCACTTCCTCTTCTAGAGGAATATTTACTTCTGGAAAGAGATGAACACCACTAGAATTCAATTTTGCACTTCCCGATTCAAGGCTTCTGCTTTTCTCTGTTTATGTTTCTGATGTCAACCATTTACAATTATTATACTTACATTACCATTGATTTCCTTTTGCTTTTTAATTTAAATATTTCTCAACAAAAACTTATCAAAGTAACTATTGCAGAGAAGGTGGTCTGCTTACTTGGCCTCATTTAACACCCAATAAGGGCTTTTTCAAGTCACTTTCCTCTCTGATATGTTATTATTTCAGTTAAAATGCTTCATCTAAATTTCAATCTGCCAAATATCAATTTCTCATCACTCCTCATAAGCCATCTCCTCAAGTTTTCTTATTGAGTACTAAGATTTTCATCCACCTACTTGAGCAGGCTTGTGGCTGTGGATTTTATCTTTGATTCCTCTTTCCTTGACTCAGTGTATCATCTGCACCCAGAGAAGATGTACTCCATAGCTTTCCAAACTGTGTGTCGCGACACTTTAGTGTGTCGCAACACACAGTTTACTGTGTTGCGAAGCGGCGGCACGGCGCCGTGCACGGCGGCGGCAGTGTGTATGCATCAGCGCTTCCGCGTTTTAGCAACGACGACGCTGCCGCCGCCATACACAGCCACCGCCGTGTGCCCCCCGTGCCGCTGCAGTGCACGTGCGCGCGCCCCCACGCTGCCACCGTTGGTGTGTCGCCAATGGCGGCACTTTGGAAAGCACTGATGTACTCTGTTACATCTCTCTTCACAACATTAGAAAAATATAGCCCTTCTTCTTTGCCCTCTCATACATGACACCTTGACCATATCTTATTCAGATGAATAGAATCTTCCCTCTCTGTTCTTCATCTCATTTTGGTCCTCATGCCAAAATCATTCACTATTTTCATCCTCTTACTATGTTTTGCCCATCCTGAAAACCTTCAGTTGGCTTCATAACCACACCCAGCTCCAGTATAAGTTCTTTGTCATTATTCAAAAACATTTCTTGGTCTTGCCCCACCCTCCCTCTTTGCCCTTATATCCAAATACATCTATGATATAATCTTTGTTCCCCCAATTCAATATATTTCCATTTAGAAAGTCCAGCTTTTCCTCTTTCTACCTTCATGCATAACTGCCTCTAAATATCTGAACATGGCCTCATTCTTGCTTTGTTCAAGCTTCTCCGCAATACCCACTTCTTCTGTGAAACCTTTGGCATGTCCCCATGGCTTCACACCAGCCTATATGTAAGCCTAAGCATGCATGTTACCATTGCAGGTTAGGCAACCCGGTGCCTTTTGGATTTCAAATGTTCTGTAGGGAAGTCTAAAACATCTGGAGGGCACTAGGTTCCTTAGGTAAAGGTAAAGGTTCCCCCCGCATGTTTGTGCAGTCGTGTCCGACTCTAGGGGCTGGTGCTCATCTCCGTTTGTTAGCCGAAGAGCCAGCGTTGTCCGAAGACGCTTCCACGGTCTTGTGGCCACATGACGCACGCGGAACGCTGTTACCTACCCACCGAAGTGGTACCTATTAACCTACTTGCATTTGCATGCTTTCAAATTGCTAGGTTGGCAAGAGCTGGGGCTAGTGCGGGAGCTCACCCCGCACGCAGGGCTAGGGATTCGAACCTCCGAACTTGCAATCTTCCGATCGACAAGCCTGGCGTCTTACCCGCTGAGCCACCACGCCCCTTTCTAGGTTCTTTACCCTTGCACTATTTATACCATTTCTGATTCAAATTCTTGAAAACTATTTTATAGATCAATCTTGACTATGCAGTTTTCCTTTTCATGGCTGTAAACCCTCCTCTTTCATCCAGGAGAAAGGAAATGCAACAAGAACTTTAGCAGTCTTCCCCCAATTTAATTGTACTTACACATAAGTTGCTCCTTGGTTCCAGAACCAATGTGGTCTTCATTTCCCCCTCTTGGTTGAGGTGGCTGAGATAAAACAACTGCTCCCCCATCATTCTCTCCTTCATCATTTTGCGCACAGAATAGAGGCGGAATCGGAGGGCATAGCTGCTCAGCTGCTCGGGTGCCAACTTAGTGAAGGTCACTTTGTCCTTGAACATTGGGTTGGGGCCTTTCTGGACACTTGTCTTTCCTCGCTGTTTCTTGCTGGGCATCAGGACTGTGTGCACCTGCCAGGTACTTGCTCCACTGCGGTCCTTGTCTGGGATATCCTTAGCTTCAAGAATAGTCACCAGCAGCTTCTGGCTTGATGGTTTATAATCAAAGATGATATCCAAATCACCACATCTTGAAATTGGCTCATAGGTACTAGTATGAGCTGGAAGGGCACTTGCTCCTTCATGTTCCTTTAACAGGAAAAATACAAAATTTGAATGAAAAAAAACCCTATTATTTACTAATAGATAGATAGTAAATAAATAATAATTGCAGTTCAGCAATTCTAGGCTGTTGACTAATTGCCAACCAGAAACGGAAATAAAAATGTTGATTTGGAAGAAGATGGAAGTCAAGAGGACACTTCTGCCTTTTTGGTAGTAGAGAAAATAAAGAAAAGGAGGCAAGGTCTAGGAATTTTATATTTATTTGAATTATTATTGTATTATAGGTAATATATGCTGTTTTAATTGTTGAATTTTAATTTCCGATTTTTGTAAACCGCCCAGAGTCCCCCTGTGGGGAGATGGAGCGGTAAATACAAATTGAATTATAAATAAATAAATTCAATAGATGATGGACAGGAGAACATACCGTGGCCTGGAAAGCAGGGAAGAATGGGTAAGAATCAGGAGCTTCAGGGAAACATGGTTGCGTGATTATTTGTGAAAGACAGGAGGCCAAACAGAATGGCAGGGGGGAAATCCCACACTGGCCAATTACATGTTAAGATCAGAGGACTGAGAAGTTCAGATCTAAGAAGAAAACCCTTCATTATTGAAAAATGTGAAAGATATGTAAGTATTAAGTTTGACAAAAAGATTTGGGGACAAGTTCTTGAATGCCATTTATTATCTGTACAAAAAGAAATGCATTAGTGGGTTCATACTTGTAATCTTCACTTTTCTTGCAAGGTTCTTGTTCTGCAAAGGACTATCCCAAGGACTATCATAAAAAGCAAAATATTCCACTTATGTCTTCATCCCTCATGAAGGCATAAACATGTTTTTAGTCTTCCCTGTGCATTACATCTAACCCCTTTCATGCCTAAAGATGACATCAAAACACACAAAATGCCTTATTTCCTATATTTCAGTGCATTTTCCAGATAGATTCATCTACCTTTCTTCGTCGTCTTCTTCTTCTTTTTTTTTTTTTTACAAAGCATTACTTTTGATAAAAGAAAGCCTAGGGAGAGGGAAGAGGGAGAGTCAGGTGCTTAGTTTCCTGGGTGTGTGTTTTCTGTTCAAAGGTGCTTTTTAATCTCAGATTAAAAAGGGTTGCTATAGAGACCTTTCCTTTCTATTTAAACATGAACATGCTGTGAAAGAACAGGATATTCAGGGAGCAGAGTAGGTCTGCAGAAGGAATTTAAGGATTTACTCCTACAGCTGTTTTTCAGAACCCTTCTAGAGCACTGATGTGGGATATTTTATTTATTACTCTCTGACTCCTGGTCATTATTTTATTGCTTTGAATTGACTTGATTATATTTTTATTCAGAAAATAGCATGCAAGTGCCAGAAAGAGGAGGAGATGATGATGATGATGATGATGATGATGATGATGACGACTTGTTAATCACCCAGCCAGACACAGGTCACCCACCATGCCTTGTATCCTGCCTGCTGCTCAGTACCCTGTCATTTCTCCAATAAAGGACAGGAAATTTCTTACATCCTTGGTGCCCCCCTGCAAAGCTGACTGGCTGCATTGGACTAGGTATGTCACTTGGTATACAAGCCTGATCTCACTAAAAGATGACTGAACAGCCTAAGGGTCCAGTCAAAGCAAAATGTGTGATCTAAGCAGATTGAGTTCCAATGACTTCCATGGGTTCACTGTTGCTTAATGGGGCTCTTAGATAATTGCAGTCATTCTTCCCTAGTGGCATCCCACACTAGCAATTGTTCTAAGTGCTTCATGGACCTTGGTAACACTGCAGTAGCTATCCTGGATATGCAGACTAAGCCTGCATCTTGCTGGCCAAACAGTGTGGTGACAAACAGACACAGAATTTGTCGTCTCTAGGTGTAAGATACCCTGGAGAAGATGCTGATGCTAGGGAAAGTGGAAGGCAAAAGGAAGAGGGGCCGACCAAGGGCAAGATGGATGGATGATATTCTGGAGATGACGGACTCAACCGTGGGGGAGCTGGGGATGGCGACGGCCGACAGGAAGCTCTGGCGTGGGCTGGTCCAGGAAGTCACGAAGAGTCGGAAGCGACTGAACGAATAAACAACAACAGAGGTATAAGACAATAACTGACTACATGTGAGGAAACTAAGCTACTTATCTGGATGTGGAAAGAGTTCCACTAGGCCCTGTTTGCCAGTGGAACCTTTAAAAAATATACCTGGGTAATTTACAATGAGAAACATTTCCTCCTGTGCTTGCCACAGAATGCAACAAGGCAAGTATAGAGTTCATTTAGTTAATGTTTATTGTGGTCATAGGTCAGCACTGGGTTTAGAGCATAAATCAGGGGGTGCCTAAGGCCTCCAGAACAGATACACAGGATCAGAGCTTTCCAAACTGTGTGTCGGGACACATTAGTGTGTCGGCTGCAGTGTCTGGGTGTGTCGCGGCTGCTGCTGCCTCCGAGCCCTGCCAGGATTCCGCGCAGGTCCTAGTGCCTGCCTTGTGCCCTGCTGCCTCCAAACCTGCTGTGATTCCATGCAGGTCCTAGTGCCTGCTTTGTGCCCTGCTGTAAGAGTGTGTCGTGAAATGATGCATGTCTAAAAAGTGTGTCCCCAACATGAAAAGTTTGGAAAGCTCTGCACAGGATGCTGCCTTACTCAACACCAGCCTCTGAACAAAAGTCAACTATGTATTGTCGAAGGCTTTCACGGCCGGAGTTCAATGGCTGTTGTGGGTCTTCCGGGCTGTGTGGCCATGTTCTGGAAGTTGTGGTTCCTAACGTTTCGCCAGCATCTGTGGCCAGCATCTTCAGAGGGCAGGAGCCAGAGAAGCCATTGAAATTCACAAACACCAGCACAGTTACAATAAAAAAGAAGAAAGTTTAAAAATTAGCAAAACCTGGCTACCAGTCCTGAAAAACACAGCCTGCAAAAGGTCAACGAACTCAGTCCAACCACCAGGACATGGGAATACTTCTCACAATGAACATGCTAATCACGCTCATCAGCCACTCGTTAACATTTCAACACAACAAAAAAACCCCACCTAATCTCCTATAATTTAGCTCTATAAATAGAACATTGCCACTCTACCTGGGCACAGAGATTTTGCTTCTATCTGTGCTCCTGCCCTCTGAAGATGCTGGCCACAGATGCTGGCGAAACGTTAGGAACCACAACTTCCAGAACACGGCCACACAGCCCGGAGGACCCACAACAGCCAAAAGTCAACTACTTTGTCTTTCAGCAAGAGGTACCAGAACAGAGAACAGTGTTTTAAGTTTCTTGTCATCCACTGTTTATTGGGGTTGGGGTCATCCTAGAACTATCTGCAGTTCAACACATAACTTACAAAAGTGGCACATGCTGAATAATTCCAAAAACAACATTCTTTGTTTGAAGTCAGGGAGAAAGATGTCATCAAAGTTAGAGTCTGCTGAATGTGGTCTTCCAAAAAAAAGGCACTCCTGATCCCATAAGAGATTTTATACAAATATGTGAAACGGAAGAAAAAAGTAAAGAGATGAAGGTGGGCAGGTGGGATGGGGTGAGGGGAACAATATCAGCTGGACCAAACAGGCAATTAATGGGAATGGCCCTATCGGAATGTTATTTGCAGCTACATTGCCAAAGTGAGGTTTCTATTTCTGAAAAGGTGAAAGTCTGAACAGAATTCAGAGATGATGGAGACTTTTTAGAAAGTTAGAAAAGGAGATTCAGCCTTTTACACCTGGTACACAATGTAGCTGAAGGGGAAGCACAGACAGCACAGACAGACTGAAATTCAGCAGAATGCAGTTTTTTGAGGCAACTGTGCTACTTTGAACAGTCCCATTCAGACATAATGGTTCCAGTGCAACATACTCTGTTGGAATGAGCTCAGGAGATAAGGTTTAATACTGCCTCCACTTTTTATTTCTTCCTCTTGTAGGTCTCCCTTGAGAAGGAGAATACCCTGGCTTGTAAAATCACAATTTCCTATGATGTCCAAATGAGGAAACTTGGCTGCTCAAAAATCAGGATTACAACCCTGCATTTTTAAAACATGGTTTATTTCATTTTGTTTATCAGAGTTATAAACTACCTTTCCTCCAGAAGTGCAAGGTAACCTTCCCTTCTCCATTTTTTCCCCACAACGACCCAGTGAGATAAGTTGGACTGAGACAGAGGGACTGGCCCAAAGCTACTCAAGGATTTTCCATGGCTGAGGGTGGAATTCAACCTGGGTCTTTCCACGTCTACTCCAATATAGTGTATAACTACTACACACAGAGAGAACACACACACAGTGTTATCAGGGGAGGGAGGCATATAATTAATATGTACTGATTTATTCAGAAAGCTCTGCTCTGAAGATTTTTTTAGAAGATACTAAGTATCTAAGTATCTTTTTAAAAGACACTAAGTATCTTTTTTAAAAAATCTAAAAGCTTACTATTCGTAACAGAAGGACATGTATATTAATGGGGTGGGATGGGAGAAATTGTGTACCATCCTAATTCTGCAACCAATGGAGATGATCAGAAGACAGAAAAATGAAGACGGGGATAAGATGGAGGAGGAGGAGGAGGAGGAGGAGGAGTCTTTATATGAATCAAATGGGAGGGGTTCAAAATGAATGACTAAAGTCTCTGTCATTTCAGCTCTGTTCTTGAGATAAAAACCCAGGTGTCACTTTTTCTAAAAACAGAAAGAAAATGTAGATGAAGAACCCAATGAAGACCAGATGATCAACTCCCTCTGAGCTCAGAAGGGAAGGAAAAAGAGGAGCTGCTAAGAGAAAAAAGTGCATAAGTCTCTCTAATCAACTGCCTGATTATGAGTAGCATTTGGAGTGGGGAGAAGCACAAGCCACTTGAGAGTACTAACCTATCAGCTGTCTGATGAGTAATCCGGGGTCCTAGAAAACTAGATCTACAGACAGAGGCATCGGAGGTTGTGCAACTATATGTTAGGGGTGTGGTGGTTGGAAAGCATACAGAGATCCAGCCTGCCTTGCTTTGTTCAGTGCTTCCAAACATAGCAAGGTGCCCACTAGTCACCACCTTGGCCCAAGTTTCTGCATGAACAATGGGTTTGTTCACAGTAGTACTACTTTGGCAGCACAGTTGCTATTATGAGAATGGCCAGCAAACTAAGGGTAGCTAAGCTGCTTATGGACAACTGCTTCCATGGAAGGCTGAACAGAGGATAGGCTTTCTCTGTGATGTTGCTGTATGTCAGGGAGACACTGTAGGAATGCATCACCTCTTTTCCTCTTCAGAAGAAAGTTTTTGTGGATTGCCTGTGCAGATCACCCTTCTAACTCGGCTTCTTTAGACAATCATCCTTTCCTCCTGTGACAAGTGCTGTGGAGATGCAGGACTCCAGGCATATTCAAACTATTATTTTAGTTTGTCACAAGTCTCTGCCCAACTACCAAGTCCTTTGGTGTGCTCAGGAAACTTGAGAAACATGCAAAGGCTTCCTTCATTTGAACAACGATTTGGAGACGGTAAGAAGCTGGAGACTGCTGAGAAGCAACACCTATGCTTTCTTACCTTCACCAATGAAGGTAGCAATGAGAGTCCAGGGAAAGGATGTGGGTTTGCTAAACTCCAGGGGACCTTGTCCTAGGACAAAGCTTGGTAGAACGTGCAAGGAAGTGAAACAGGGTGAAAGCCTTTTCTGCAAAAGAACAGAGAAGGGAAGAAACATGCATGCTTTAAAACCTTTTGGCAGTGGGTGTATTAGAAAATATCTGGATAAGTGGTAACCATAATGAACAAACTGAGATATGTGGTGGCCATCCTTTCCTTTCCAATTTAGAAAAAGAGAATAGGGAATTGTGAAGCTCTAAGTAAGCCCAACTGTTTTGGGAGGGCAGGATAGAACACCTGGAAATCCTGACCATAGGAAAACCTTTTGATCAGAGATAGCAGTGCCATTTAGACTGCCATTGTGCATCGCTATGACAGGGGTCAGCAACTCGGTTCAGCTGAGGCCCACATCACCTCATGAGTAATATGCTGGGGACAGCAGGGTGTATTGAGCTAAGGAATGAGGGGGGCACAGCCAAAAATGGGGACTCTCTTCACTCTCTGCCACATCCCTTTAAAACAAACAAACAAACAATGCCCATTTTATTCTCTTTTTCTCCAAAGCTGTAGGAACCGCCCAGGGTCCCTCCTTGTGGGGGAGATGGGCGGGATATAAATATGATAAATAAATAAAATAAAAGAAGAGAGAGATTCAACCCAAAAGTATACATTTATAATGACCACTTCCAGAGAGTCATCTGCAGAATCTGTAAACCCTTAAAAATTCTCAACTCCCAGTGCCCCTGACAGTAATTACAACAACATCCAGATGTCTTAGATTCTGGCAAGCAAAATTGCTCTGTTAGCATTAAATGGAATGGAAACCACAAGTAGGACAGAGAGATGGATTTTGAAACTAAGAGGCAGGGACTCATCAGGTGACCCTCTAAAATAAAATCTTAGTTTTCCATTTCAGTTTGCAATTTGTATAATGGGAATAATAGTGTGTGTATACAGACACACACAATCAAATAACTATGTAGAGCAATTCTGGTTTCATATTTCCTGTACATAGTCCAAAGGTTTGTCATGATGTTTAACAACTCCCACTAGAGGTACGCAGCCTTGTACATGGAACTATAGTTTGCAATAATCTCTAGAGAAAGGGATATGACAGTCAATTTAAGTCATCTGTGTAGACATACTCAAGTAATGAAGTTATTCATATATTTGAGCACCAATTATTGCCAGCCTGACTTCACAATTAAGACTCCAAACCATGTGTTTAGATCATAGCTTTCCAAACTGTGTGTCGCGACACATTAGTGTATCGTGACAAAACCCGGAAGTGCTGATGGCGCGTCGCCGCCGCCCCTGCAGTGGCGCGTGCGGCAGCAGCGGCGCGCCATCAGTGCTTCTGGGTTTTAGCGCAAAACACGAGGCCGCAGCCATTGCCGCCGCCACCGTGCATGCCGCCGCGCGCGCCCCAGCGCCAACACCGTGTACACCGATGCCGCGCGCGCCCCCGCCACCGTTGGTGTGTCGCCAACGGCAGGACTTTGGAAAGCACTGGTTTAGATGATGAGATGATCATACAAATCCAAGAGCATTCAAATATGAACCTCTTATATTTGCCACTATACCCTGGACATGATCACATGCAAACTGTCCTACTAAATAGGAAAATACCCACAGTCCAAAGACCGTGAAAACATAAATATCCAAACGTTGTGACTCACTATGTAGTCCTAATATAGTAAATACAAAAGCAGCCATTGCTGACGAGACCTCAGAGAACCAACCACACTCTTATATAAGAATACCTTTTCTTACCTCTGGACTCCAGGCCGATGAACTGTCAGTTCCATCATTCCCTTCAAATCCTTGGTTGCTAAAAGCCGTCTCCATTTCCAAACTCCCTTCAGTTTCTTGTCGACTGAGGCTGGGTGTTGCGCTGACTTCCACCTCAGAGTCTTTCGGTTGTTCAGAGCCCCTGCTCTCCACCGCGATTCTCGAACTGATGGATAGAAGGTCATCTTCATGAGAAGAGAGGTTGTCCTGGTAACTCAGTTGGCTGAACCCATCTAAATCTAATGCATTTCAAACAAACAAAAACATTTGGGGGGGAAATTCCTATCATTTTTTTTAATCCTTCTAGTTTAAATATGCAGTGTTTGGGCATATATGTTTTAATACACCCCAATCCAAATTATACTACATAGACTTTGAATTCCCAGCATGAAATAAAACTATTCCACTTCAAAAAAGTAATGTCGTCATTCTGAGGATTTCTTCCCAAGGATTCTGAGGATTTCTTCCCAAGAACAGATTTAGTTATAAATTAGGAGACACCGATCTCATTCAAAGGAATGGCTGTAGTTAGTCCCACACTTGAAATAAGAGGTATGTTTCCTGTATGCATTCTAGTGCTTCCCTGTGATGAACATCACAATCACCTGTTTTCTATATCAAAGGTGTGCAATTTTTTTTTCAAGCTGAGAGCTTCACTTGGTCTTTCATGGGCCTAAGGCCAGCGTGCAGGGCCAATCCACAGAAGTTGGCAGGACTAGGACACATGTATATTTAATTAAAATAAATGACAGATTAGACAAATGTAGATTTAAATTTAATTAAAATAAAATTTACAAATTGTTTGTTGTTTATTTGCAGTGTTATAGCCTTCTCCAATCCAAAGGCTCTGGGCAGCTTACAACCGAGTAAAAATATAAAACAATGAACAAATATAAACCAAGTTTCTCCAGGATGGATGCCACTAGCACATAACTACAGTTGAAGGCTTGGTGGAACTGAACCATCTTAAATAACTTCTGAAACGATAGCTTTATGAAACTTTGGGAGCAAAGTATTCCAAAATAAGGGGGTCACCATGGAGAATTAAATGCTGTTAACATGATTTTTCTCCAAATTATTAATGATTTTAATTGAGTGATTATGTGCCATCAAATCAGAGTTGACTCTTAGCAACCTCATTGACACACCTTCTCCAGGACGATCTGTCCCCAATGTGGCCCTTCAGGTCTTTCAACTATGCACTCATTGCCACTGTAATCAAAATAATGTTTAAAAAGTTTAATCAGTTTTAATTAATGTAATAATTTTCCCATTCTGTTATTAAAAATTACAATGGAAGGGCAACGTTTGAAGGAATTTTGGAGGACCACAGTCAAGGTCCTTCAGATGGCTATGCTCCTGCTCTAAATGATTCCTTCTACACTGCAACACCACTGGCATCCCTATAACCTGTAGAGCAGTGCTTTCTAAAGTGCCGCCGTTGGTGACACACCAACGGCGGCAGCAGCGGCACGCGCGGGGGCGTGCACGGCGGCGGTGCGGGGGCACGCGCAGGGGTTTGCACGGCGGCGGCCTCCGCTAAAACACAGAAGCGCTAATGGCGTGCCGCTGCCACCACTATGCACACCCCCGCTGCCGCTTCCAGGTTGTGTGGCGACACACCTGTTGCAACACACTAAAGTGTTGCGACACAGAGTTTGGAAAGCTGTGCAGTAGAGAGAGAGAAAAGGGAAATGGAAGCAAAATTGGCAGAAACAGGAATAACAGAAATTCTTCTATAAAGTTCAGATGTGCTGCTGAGATTTCTGAACATTTATAGACCATTTCTTTCTCACTCAAGTTTGCAAACTATTAAGTCTTCCTGAAGTCATCACGGCTTATCATTTGATTTCATGAGTATTTAACTGAAAATCAACTCCAATCTACTCCCAAATAGATTGGCATCCTGCATACAATTCTCTACTTGTTTGTTCAGAATCAGTCTATTTGGAGTGCCCTGGGATTTCCTTCCTACAAGCGTGCTGTAGGATGTCTTTCATTCCACTATGAAGGCTCTGAGCGCCACTCATGTTGAACAGAACATGGTGTGCATCACAGATTGTAGCTCTAACATAAGCGGTACATGTTTGATATACACTTGGCACACACCCGAGCAGTAGGCTGAGAGACAGGTTTTAAAATTTAAAATAAATAAATAAAATGCCACAAGCTTTCAGAATAGAAGTGGTTCTCTACTGAGAAATTATTTTACACACTTCCCACACACAGCCTCCCCCAGCACACGTATTCAGTGCTTTGCAAATCTGGCCCGCAACCAGAGTATCAGTTAAACGTTAAAATCTATTTGAAGGTTAAGAAATGTAATTCAAGGGAATCTATTGACTGCCTAAGGCTGTAATCTTATGCCTGCTTTTGGGAGTCAGCCTTACTGAAACAAATGGGACCTATTTCAGTATACAAATAATTCAGTTTCTTTTGAAATTGGTGCTCTGACAAATTATGGAGTTCTCTTAAAAGTTTATTGCAGGATTCCTCAAAAAGAATTTCCAAAAGTTTTAGTAGCTATACTAGAAACAGCCGCGGGGAACACTGAGATACGTTCCAAGGTGCATAGCAGAAGCTACAGTACTTCGGCTTCTCCAACCTGGCACTTTCTCTCTGGAGAGTGCTGGTTGGAGAAGTCTGATCTAAACCAGTGTTTGTCAACCTCAGCAACCTCCACCTCAGCATGCTGACGGGGGAATTCTGGGAATTGAAGTCCACACATCTTAAAGTTGCTGCGGTTGAGAAACATTGATCTAAAAAACCTGGTAAAAACCACCTTGACTCATTCTCTGAAGTTATACCTTAGGATATGCTTTTGAACTGTGGTGTTGGAGGAAAATTCTGAGAGTGTCTTGGACTGCAAGAAGATCAAACCAGTCCATACTCCAGGAAATCAAGCCAGACTGCTCACTTGAGGGAATGATATTAAAGGCAAAACTGAAGTACTTTGGCCACATAATGTGAAGACAGGATACCCTGGAGAAGAAGCTGATGCTAGGGAAAGTGGAAGGCAAAAGGAAGAGGGGCCGACCAAGGACAAGATGGATGGGTGATATTCTGGAGGTGATGGACTCAACCATGGGGGAGCTGGGGATGGTGACGGCCGACAGGAAGCTCTGGCGTGGGCTGGTCCATGAAGTCACGAAGAGTCGGAAGCGACTGAACGAATAAACAACAACAAAAAATACCGTAGGATCCTATGCCATTCACAGGGTTGTCACCAGCAAAGGCATCTTGATAAATAAATTTGTCTTATCATAAAATTGTATTATTTGTGCTTTCTTAAGGAAAGTGATGGCTACAGCAACCATTACTACAATTTACACAAGTCAAATGTTCACTGTGTCAGTCTATTAAGGTGTTAAATGTAGAAGTTGTGGGAGGAGTTAAGAAGCTATTTCCCAAGTACTCCTAAAAATATTTTGTTTTTGTTTTTAATCTTTTTGTCCATTTTATTTTTGAAGTGGTATGTTGATTTTAGATGAACATCATGGGTTTTTGATTTTGTGGTTTTTGTCAACTTTACAGATACATTTTGACTAACTTTTAGGAGGTTTTTAGCAGAAACTGTGCCGGCTATGAGATGATGTCCATATGCCTTCAGCCCTGGAGCAGATTCTAGTCATGTTGTTCACCACTTGGCATATCCCTTGACTGAGTCAAACTGGATGTATTTTTTTGTCTGTCTGTGCAATTTCCTTTGATGCAAATTTTTTTTTGGAAAGAGTTAGAAAATACCTTCACTTTCAGAGGTCTCAGTACTGTATTCTTCATGATTTGACAACAAGCAGTTAAATTTTGGCCTGCGCTCCAAGCCTGCTTGGATTCCTTTTTCAGAAGCTCCTGATCGAAAGCTTTGCGAACGAGAAACTGAGATCTCAAACTGTTTAATCACCTCCTCGTCACTGTCTGAGGACGTTGTTAGATCTTCATCGTCCCCATAACTGTTCACTGGGAGAAAAAAGACAGAGACACAGAGGATTTTGACAGCCCACGGGGCAGAACATGTACAGAACCTTACAAGCTCAGAAAAACAGAACAAGGCAAGAGCCACCAGATGCAGGATCTCCAACCAGCCATTCGTGTTTTACCAAGAGGTGTCGCAACTTTCTGCTAGTGATCTTCATGAAAACAATGAATGTTTCTTTTTTTCCCCTTCTCCCTATTTCTCATTCCATTTTTTTCTTTCTGTGAAGAGGATGCTGGTGTTTAATACTTGTCATGTTTCATTTATTTTATTTGAGGTAGTTGATCTTCTAACATCTCAGTAATTGTAAGTAAATGTAAACTTTCAAGATGTTTTCTACTAATCAACTTGATCCTCAAGGAAGATGTCAAAAGCTACAGCAAACAAAGAGAAAGGACTCACATTATATCCCCCAAATGAGCAATGAAATTAACTCTGCAGCTGAAAATGCAGATATACTACAGGTAGTCCTCGACTTATGACCATTTTTTTTAGTGATCATTCGAAATTACAACGGCACTGAAAAAAGAGACTTATGACTGGTCCTTGCACTTACGACCGTCACAGCGGCCCCCCACGGTCACATGATCAAAATTCAGGTGCTTGGCAACCGGCATGTATTTACAACAATTGCAGCATCCCAGGGTCACGTGATCACCATTTGTGACCTTCCCAGCCAGCTTGTGACAAGCAAAATCAATGGGGGAAGCCAGATTTGCTTAATGACCATGTGATTTGCTTAATGACCATGTGATTCACTTAACGACTGCGGCAAAAGGTCGTAAAATTGGGCATGGTCACATGATGCCTCACTTAATGACTGCATTGCTTAGCAACCAAAGTTCCAGTCCCAATTGTGGTCGTAAGTTGAGGACTACCTGGTAACTGTAAATCAGACACTGGCTCAACCTTGCTCCCCATATCCTCCACAATGTTTTATGAGAGCCCTACACGATGGATAGATATTTATAATGCTATTTGGCTTAAACGTTTATTTATCCATCACTATTATTAATATTTTAAACATAGTTCAAAAGTGCTGTAGGAATGGGAAGGGAAATATTTATTGGAGATAAATGACTATCATCTGACCTTAGTTACAAATGAAAACAGCCTCCCCACCTATTCCAATCTCCACTCTACCCTGGAAAGGGATACTCATGTCATAACCAAACCCAGATAAGTGTTTTCAGATCAGTTACAATACTCTGTATCAGTTATTTCTGTCTGCTGTCCATGTACTGGGTACAGGCAATAAAATTCCAGCATAAAAATTCTGTCAAAACAAGATAAATGTGTGCCTAATGCCACTACAAGTCCCTGCTCCTTTGCTCCTTGGTCAAAGTGATCATTTTGGTGGCACACGAGATTCACAAGGGCCAAAATTCTCTTTTTGAATATAGTTAGTTAGCTGAAGATAAAGTCAATTTTGATTCTTGGAGATTGCATGGACAAATGCTTCCCAACTTGACCTATCTTTAATATAATTCATAACTTTTCTAAGAACATTGCAGTAGTCTTTTGAATCTAATCCATCCACTTTATCCATTGGCTTCCCTTTCTATTTCCCTCAGCCTTGCTAAGATCATAACTTTTTCTACTCCATAATTTCCTCCCATCGCATGCCCAGAGTATGTGAATTTCTGCTTGCTGATCATCACCTCAAGGAACAGTCAGCTTTTGACCTATGACTAATTGATTCTTCCTGCAATGCATACTTCACAAACATCTATTATTTTTTAATTATTGTGATCTTTGTTGTCATTGAAATATCTTTTACAATCTTACCCAAGTTCAACACTGCCTTAACAACATTCGCCTTAACTTTATCCCTATTAACAAAGTTCATTAAGCATGCAGGCTTGCAATACCCTTGTCTTCTTAATATTTAATAGTAATCTGGATTTTTAACTTCCCCTTTTTACTGAACTTGACAACTCTAAGAAGAATCGGATCTGGTTACTACTTCCAGAAGAGATCATGAAAGGAATTGGAAAAAGAAAACATCCCAGAAGAAAGCAATAGCAAATAATTTCTATTGGTGCCAAGAAAACCTTGAATGTATATATTCTTTAAAACTAAGCACTTGATAGGCATTCAGAATTAAATGTTAAAAGATAGAGGTTATTTTTCTTTTCGCACCTTCACTAAATAGAACTATACAACCCAGTCCAAAAATTAACCCTGTGCAAGATGACATGGTTGTCGCACAAATCCGTATTACTGTTCATGACACTATATAACATTAGCAATTTGACAGGGAAAGGAACGCTCTCGAGCAATTGCCATACATATTCCAAAACATAAAAGAAACTCCCACCTCAAATAGCTCAAATTCCAGTGTTTCTGAAATATGGTCTATAGCAGGGGTACCCAACCTTTTTGGCACCAGGGACCGGTCATGGAAGACAATTTTTCCACGGACCGGGGGGACGGGGTTTGCAGGCAGGAGCCAATCGCGCGGACGGGGGCAGGGTTTGCAGGCGGGAGCCAATCGTGCGGACGGGGGGCGGGGTTTGCAGGTGGGAGCCAATCGCGCGAACCACCACTGCTCACCTGCTGTGCGGCCCACTTCCTAACAGGCTGCGACTGCTTCATGGAGGGGGGTCTGCGTTGGGGGTGCGGGGGGGGGGGACTTGACCTTGCAGGGGGGCGCAGAATCCATGTTTGCCCCGGGTGACACAGACCCTAGTTGCGGGCCTGCTAGCTTCAGAGGCAAGACAGGGTCAGCCAGGTGCTGCCATCTATTGAGTAGCCTCTGACAAAAATGTGTACTAAATCTAAGTAATAGCTCAATGACAGAAAGGATGCTCAGCAGCCAGAAAGTCCCAAACCCAGACTCTGGTAACTCCTGTTAAATTAAATATTTTCTTCCAGAGACTGTAAATGGTCAATGTCAGAAAGAAAAGATGAAGCTCAGCTGGAAGCCCAAATAATCTGAGACAATTTATTCAGTTCCTAGTGCAAACTTTTGCCTTTGATCATGCCACTTGCCTTGGATTTATTGCTTGTTCTTTTCTATTATCACCTCGGATGGCCCAACCCCACATGGTCACCATGAAGTCTCATGCTACTACTGACTGAAGCAGCAGAACTGATGGGATTGTGAAGGAAGCACGCCTGACAGACAGGTCTCCAGGTCCTCTCTGGGCCACCAGAAAGAAGGCAATCTCATATGTTGGATACAAAACACAGTAAGTCTAACAACGTATTTGTACAAAAGAATAACAAGCCCTCAAAGATATGGCTCCATGTTCTTTGCATATATTTTTGGCAATGCTGAAAAAAATCTGTGTTGCCAGAGCTATGTTCTTTTATCCTTAAAAAGAAAGCAGTACAATATAGTAACACACTAGACAGCTGGTATATTCAAATGCATGTGACTGTGCATGTGCGTGTATGTGAGAGAGAGAGAGAGAGAGAATGAGCGTGCACACACACAAATTATCACTTATACCCACCACTCCCCCAATCCCATCAGTTCCCAAAGGAAAGATTCCTCCTGTTGTTTCCCTGGATGCAGATGGCAAAAAAAAAAACTAAAAATAAAAATAAAAACCATGAAGTGGCAAACTCACTCTTTTTTATACCAATTAAAAGGGATGATGGTATTGAAACACCTGCTCTTTCATAGCCAGATTTGTGAGTTTAGCTCATACCTCAAACTCACTCTGGAAATACCCCAAAGGTTAGAGGTGCAGCTGTGGGCACAGGAAAGTCAAGCATTTGCAAGCCTCAAATAATGTAGCAAAGGCTTCAATGTCAAAGTCACAGAGCTGACCTTATACTAGGCAAAACAAGTGGAGGACATGCACAGATACTTGGAAGAATCCAGTCTCTATCTCAGAGCTTTCCAAACTTTGACACACTTTTTAGACATGCATCATTTCGCAACACACTCTTACAGCAGGGCATCATTTCGCGACACACTTTTACAGCAGGGCACAAGGCAGGCACTAGGACCTGCATGGAATCACAGCAGGTTTGGAGGCAGCCAGGCACAAGGCAGGCACTAGGACCTGGCAGGGCTCGGAGGCAGCAGCAATTGCGACACACCCAGACACTGCAGCCGACACACTAACGCAGGGCTTTCCAAAGTTTTTCCTGCGGCGACACACCAACCGGCGTTGGTGTGTTGCCATGGGAAAACCCGGAAGTGCGGCAGCGCACAAAAACCCGGAAGCGCTGCTGCCGCTTTTGGGTTTTGCACGCTGCAATTGGTGTGTCGCCGCGGGAAAACCCGGAAAACCCGGGTTGTGTGGCGACACACCAGACTGTGTGTGGCGACACACTTTTGTGTCGCGACACACAGTTTGGAAAGCTCTGCACTAACATGTCCCAACACACAGTTTGGAAAGCTCTGCTCTGATAGTAGAGAATGCCTATTTCTAACTTCCACACCCATGCATTTAGTGTATGTACATACTGTATGTAGATGCGCGCACGGTGGCAGCGCGGGGGGCGCACACCGCCGCTTCCGGGTGGTGTGGCGACACACCACGCTGTGTGTGGCAACACACTTTTGTGTCACGACACACAGTTTGGAAAGCTCTGCCCTAGAGACTTAGGGAGGTAATCGATCAAATCAAAGCTGTGGCTCTGAAATAGTTGTTTCATTGACAACACTAGCATCACATAGTTAAAATGAAATCTGGCCACTCAACAGAGTACTAGATGGGGCAATTTTTTTAAATACAGTCTGGCCAGAAAACTAAACCTACTTTATGAGACATCAGCCTCAGCCTAATTTTCCTCTGAAAACATAGCCTATCAAATCTAGCACAAGCATGGAATGCTAAACTCTATTAAACCTTGATTGCTTCTTGCTTCTTCATGCAGGCCCGCAACTAGGGTCTGTGTCACCAGGGGCAAACATGGATTCCGCGCCCCCCCATGGTTTGGGGGGGGGGGGCGTAGAAAGGTGGCCCTTTCTGTATCTTGCAAGGAAGGCGACGAAATCAATGAAGGAGGGTGGCTGGGGGAAACGGGGGTGGGGGGAGGTAAGAGGAGAGCGGGGTGCCCGGAGCTGGAAATGGGGACCTGGGGAAATAAAAATCTGCAAGTTTTGGAAAGGGGGGCGGGTATTCAGCTTTACTTCTGCACACCCTCGCCTTCCGGGATGGGAAGAGAAAGGGCCAGGCCTCCCTGCACACCAGCGGGGCTTAATTCAGAGCAAACGTGTCCGGATCGCTGCCTTTGCCTGCCGCCAGCGCGGGAGGTGCCGGGCAAAAAGGCGGCGCGGCAGGGCGAAAGCACTCTTGGCGGCACTCTCCACCAGCTGGTTGGAGGGAGCAGCAAGGGGCTGGGGAGGGGCGGGGACGGACGGGCCCCGGGGGTGAGTGGGGGCAGAGCCGCTTCGGAAGCTTCCGCTGCTGCTTCCCTTTCCTCGCCACTCGTTTCGGCCGCATCTGAGCCAGCCGCCCACGGAGCGCTGAGCTGGGCTTGGAGAGCGCCGGCGGGCGGGTTTCCTGCTTCCCCCCACCCCATGGACGAGGCGAGCCCCGTCCCCCAAGGCCAACGCGTTCAGCATCGCCTCTCTGATTGCAGCCGCCGAACCCGCCAGCGAGGAGGAGGAGGAGGAGGGGAGGAGGAAGAACTTGCGCTGGACTGTCAAATACTATTTTGTCATTCTGGCGTCCCCACCAGCACGGTGCCTGGGGCGCATGCCCTGCTTGCCCGCCCCTCCCCCCCCCCGTTGCGGCCCTGTCTTCATGGCCTGAACCTGGGATCTACTGCTGCACATAGATGCTCTAGCACTATTCCATGGTCACTTTTGCAGAAATTAAACTAAGATAATTGGTTTAAGAACCACATTACCCACAATCTCATTTCAGGATGAATACATACAAATTCCATAAATTAAAAAAAACCCACCTATAGCATTCAACGCATTACTGTAAAAGCAGTAGTGTACAAGTAACCCCCCCCCCCCGGGCCATATGCAAACCCTGAAAGCCTTGGGTGGACATTTGGAATGCCCCCAACCATTGTTGCTAAATTGTTGTTAATGGGAGTCAATGGGAGCATGATTAAATGCATGGTGAGTAATCATATTAATGGAATTTAATTAATTTAATTAAAAGTAATTTCAGCTTTTGTCCTATGCACCACCTACTTTTTGGAGTGTTTATTGGCCCAAGAAACACTGCTCATGTGTGCTGCAAAGCATTCTTTCCACACTTTTATTTATTCATTTATGCTAGTCCATTTTATTTTAGTGGGGGGAAACCATTTATTTAATTCGTTATAACCACAATTTTTCCATTACAGAATTCAAATGGGCTGGACCAAAATCTGCCTAGCTTAATCAAAATAACTGCATGCTGTTGGATGGGTAAGGATGCAAAACAGTTAACCAAAATGCTAAAGTCTCTTTGTTTCTTAATTGAGATGCTAAAATCTAACACTTTCTGTTCCAATCTGAACACAGTCATTAGCTAGCACAGATCTCATCCTAGTCACAAGG
The DNA here is from genome assembly GCA_023362775.1 of Charina bottae. Classification (NCBI taxonomy): domain Eukaryota; kingdom Metazoa; phylum Chordata; class Lepidosauria; order Squamata; family Charinaidae; genus Charina; species Charina bottae. Next base: position 15,521,560 of record JALMGJ010000017.1, on the reverse strand, counting down.
ATACCTTCAATTTTAGCTATTTTAACTCTGCCAACTTCTCTCATACATGTCAGGCTCAATTATATCTCAGAACAAGAATAACAGTGTCAGGCTGAGAGGCTGGACTGTTTCTTTAATCGCACACACAAGAATTAAAGTACAGAGGATGCTTTGATTGTCATCTAAACTATTCAAGGTGAAGTTATTTCTCATTCCCATTTGCCATGTTTTTATCCATACTATTATCCCCCTGTCGCAAATGTCACATTTTCAGCTGCTCCACAGAACACTCTTCTTCCTTCACAGCATGCAAGTAAATATTTACCTCTTGAGATGAACGATCTACCAAAGAAGTCACTTCCTTAGAGCACAGTTGCACGTTATGAAGACACACTTCACACACAGGCACTTATCTCCATCAAATTCTCTCCTCCTCCTCCTCCTCCTGTTTAGCTTGCCTACCTCCTTTAGTGCCCAGACAATACTACACTTTGACTTATACTATTGCAAATCACAGCACCAGCTTCCAGTATAGATTTTATTTCTTGAGGTCCATAGGGATGAGCTTGGGAACTAAAAATTGCAAATGGCAATAGCTCAATACTTTTTGTTTTCAAGTATGTCCTTCCATAGGAGAAGAAAGAGCAGGATAAGCTGGGATAACAGAGCATCTGGACTGGAGGCTAGAGACAGTAGCAAGGACCGACTACACTATTGGAGTTCTACTGCAACAGAAGCCACAGGATTACACAGCCAAACCTGGAAAAATTTAAGAAAAGTCTGTCCAAATACTGGGATTTCTCTCTCTCTCACACACACACAAGCTTCCACAGAACAAGTAAACTTTAAGAGCCTATATTAACCTGCAGTCTCCAGATGCATTGCACATGATGAGCATGGTTCGGGATGATGGGACCTCTGAAGGGCAGCAGCCTAGAGAAGCCTGATCTAAAAATTATGGAGGTTTAACCAGTATTAATACCCTCCCCCTCTCTTTATCCCTAAGGAAACTAGGTTATTTTTACACCCCTTCTTCTAGTGAGAACATCATTGTGTTTTTTTCCAAATCTGCTTATGAGCTGGAGAAAAGGTCAGAATATCTACTCCAGAATCAACATACACAGCCTTATTGTTTATCATTTCTGTTTATACAGGCTTTGGAAGGATATGCCACTGGACCTGGGGATCTGGATGTGTGGCAGAGTCCATGCAATGGCGTTGCATTGATTTGTCATTGGTGCTTTTGTTTTTTACCTTGGCTGCAGATCGCATGTATGTTCTTGTTTTTATGGTTTTATGGTTTTTTATGCTGTTTTAATTACTGTTACCCCCCCATTGAGATAATTAATTAAATAAATAAATAAGTCTGATTCTGTGTATCTTGTGAAAAATGTTTTGTGTGCCCTATCTCCAGAATCTGTATAACTGCATTTATATCAATCAAACAGCTTCCCCACTAGGGAACTTGCCCTGGGCAGTACAAGGAGAAAAGTAAGCAATCTGCGGAAGAAAGAAGGAAGGAAGGAAGGAAGGAAGGAAGGAAGGAAGGAAGGAAGGAAGGAAGGAAGGAAGGAAGGAAGGAAGGAAGGAAGGAAGGAAGGAAAGGAAGGAGCAAATTACTTTATTCTGCTTTGCACCGTGAGTCTACTACCTCAGTAATTACTGTAATAGTCTTTCTCCAGTTCTTGAGCATTCTAGAAGCTGTAATTCAGCCTGTAACAGTTGGCTTGATTGTGAATTGTATTGTTACAGGTTTGTAATGTGTGTTTTCCATGTAACATACATGCATCTGCTGGAGGGAAAGTGATTGTCCTGGCCAGAAGGTATTTAGCAAGAAAAAACATATTTTAAATGACAGAGATGGAGCATTGATTGCTAGCTGCTGAAAGGGAGTTAAGAGTGTTTAGTCCAAGAGAACCACTGTATAGCTAGTGTAGTCATTGAGTGAAGAAAATGGAAGAATTAAAGAAAAGAATGTATAAAATCAGAAACTCTCAAAAGAATGGAAGTGTTCTTGATCATGGCAAAACAAGATTCTAATTCAGAGAGAGAATGTAGGAAACCTTGTGCTAATAAGCAGCTCTATGTCAATTAACAAGACACACCAACAAAGAAAACACTGTTAAGAAACATAATGAAACCATAATCATAGCAAAACAGTATTAAATTATTCCCATCAAGCAAAGTAAACTTTGAAGTAAACTGAACTGGCAATTTTTTTATGATCAAGAAGCTTGTAAATATCAAAACTACAAAATACTGTTTGCTTCTTACTGAAAGTTAATAGCTTTGAACCATCTGTTCACCCAAACATATTTTCTGCTACCATGTAAGAATTTTAAAGAAACAGTTGATTACTCAGTGCAATCCCAGAATTACCATACATTTCTGACTGGTGGCAGCAATACTTGAATTAAAAAAAAACCCTTTCAGGTACTATGAAGAAAACACAGAAACTGATATTGTAGAAATTAACAACAAAAGGTAGAGCTGAAGTTCAGAACTACTGCCTTCAGGATTAACAGTGACAGCCATGGATCTGGGACAGTGGGTCTGTGACAGGCAGGTGGATGATTGGTCTAGAGCAGGGGTCGGCAAACTTTTTTATGCCGGGAGCCATTTTGACATGCTCGAGGACATTTTGAAATGCTTGAGAGCCAGGGGGCGGGGTTTGCGGACGGGGGCCAATCGCGTGGAAGGGGGAAGGGTTTGTGGGCGGGAGCCAATCGCGTGGAAGGGGGCGGGGTTTGTGGGCGGGAGCCAATCACGTGGTTTATTGGGGCAGGTAGAAGGGCGAATCTGGATTTTGGGAGGGTCGGGGGAGAACGGGACCTGCCTGGCCTCTCAAGGCGGGGAGGCGAAGTGGGCTGTGCGGCTCGTTGCAGAGGGCTGTGCTTCCCGGGGCCCTTGCTAACAGGTCGGGCGAAGAGGTGCAGTCCTGCGCCCGGGGTCCTGGGTCCAAGCCCCCTTAGTGCAGCGGGACGGGCTTCCCAGGAGACCTTGGGGCTGGCGAAGGCGGAGCAGCCCCGCGGATGGGAGCTGGGCCAATCGCGTGGAAGGGTCGGGGGGCTCCCGGAGGGAGGGGGCGCAGCCAGCGGCTCCGCGAACCTGCCCCGGCCGCCCCACCGGGGGTGGCAGAGAAAGAGCTGCCACCCTCCGTCCGGCAGGATGGGCGCGGGAGAGCGGAAGGCACCGGCGAGCCAGAGAAAAAGGTTTTCTCACGGGCCGCGCCAGGGGGTCAAGGGCCAGGCCGGTGGCTACTAGAGCGGCTGCCGCGGGCAACTTCTCCAACTTCTCGCTCAAAACCTGGGGCAACTGGACCGACAGGGCCGCCTCTCCCGGCAGGGCAGGGTTAACCACGGGGTCGCTTCCCCGGTATGCACCCGCGCCTTCCCCCGAGCAGGAGATGCCTTGCTGTCCCCCTGGAGCCCTCACGGGCCGCCCCCCCCCCCTCCGGCTGCAGCTCTTCCACCGCCTCTCCTCCTCTCTGGCAGCCGGGATGCCGCGGAGTCTCCGGGGCGGCTGCCCCGTCCAGCCCCCCCCGGCCGGGCCGCGTTGCCCCGCCAGCTCTCACCCACGGCCAGGGCGTCGTACTCCTCCCCCAGCAGGACCTCGGGGGCCGAGTAGGTGAGGGAGCCGCAGCTGGTGGCTGCGCGCAAACCGAAGCCGCGGGTGGGGGATGGAGGAGGGAAAAGCGAGCCCCGCTCGGCGTCAACTTTTCCCGAACGGTACCCTCCTCGGGAGGCGCGGGCGGGCTTCGTCCCCGGTCTCCCCGTTCTTCGGAGAAGCCCGAGCCGAGGGCCCCCCGGTGCCCTGCTAGCATCCCATGCCGGGCGCCGGGAAGCGCCGCCGGATCACCTGCTGCATGGAGAGGAGGAACCGCAGCCGCCCGCCAAGGCCCACCAAGCATCCCCGCTGCTTCTCTCCTGGCCGGCGGCGGCCTCGCTCTCGCCCTCCGAGCGCTATGGCTCCCTCAGCAACCAGGGGCGGGACGAGAGGAAGCGGAACCGGCCGCGTTCGTGGACCTGTCCAGCCCGGCTGCAAGCGGGAGCCTTGTTTCCCCGAGAGCCACACTCAAGGGGCCAAAGAGCCGCATGTGGCTCGTGAGCCGCCATTTCCGACCCTTGGTCTAGAGTAACTGGAAGCACTTTTCCTGGATTTCATAGCTCTCCCAATCCTATCAGAGATACCACAGGCTGAACCTGGGATCTCATAAATCCAAAGCAAGTCTGAGGATTAGAAGGGCCAAGGCCAGATGCAAAGAAGGTGAGAACAGACAGGCCATTGCAATAACAATGCACAGATGTCAACACCCCTCTCACTGAGAAATGACTGGCTCTCACTCATTTAGGAAGCACAGGAGGAAAAAGAGATGCACTGTGACATTAGAACATGGAATATATAAGGTCTGACACTTAGAGTTGTACTATGTGGTAATTTATGAGTATTTACGGAAACCATCTCTTGATGGTAAAAATGATTGTGTGCATAGACTCTCAGGGTCAGCTAAGTGGTAGCATCAGTTTGGATTTGGCTAGTATTTGGGTGGGAAGCCTCTAGGAAATACCATTGAGTCTACATTGGGAAGTAAAAAAAGATCTTGGAAGAAAGCAGCGATGAACCACAGCCATTGCTGTTGCCAAGAAAACTGTGTGGGCTTTTCAATGACATCATCAGCAGTCAAGCTGGACTTCAAGGAGACTTTAAATTACAGGCTCTCAGACAGCTTTACCAACTACTATACCTGCATGTCAATTCGCTGAAAGCTATGGCTGCCAGTGATTGTATGGTTCATACATCACAGGGTTGCTTGGCCGTTAAAAGTGCAGTTCTCAGAAATAAAAGGTGTCAACAATTGCCCTTTATAGAGTAACACAGATAGTGGAATTGCATTTCCAGCTGCAATTGCAACTGAAGGCTGGTGTAACACCATCAGTGATCACAGCCACTTCTGAGTGTTCAGTGAAAGTCTGGCATTAACCCAAGGCCACACTTTGCTTTCCCTACATACGTGACAAAGTAAATGTTGGTTCAGTCTCACATCTATGTTTTTGTGGACTGTGCACTCTTTTGCCATTTTAACTCAGTTCATGCACTGGACACATCCATGCGTTGATGTGTCTGATGTACGCCCATGTCCACAAATACAGAGCACAAACATTTTTTTTTAATGCAAACATTTTCCCGAGAGTTGGCAGAGAAATGTAACTTATCTCTCTTTAAAATGAAACACTCTTAAAAAAAACTGCAAGATGATTTTTCAGAGCTCAGAAAGAGAGAGAAGATTTGGGGTTAAACCTAGCACTGGCACTTCTAAACTATCTCCAAATATTGTATTTCTCTTGATTTTATGTCCCCCCTTTTGTTCAAGCACAGGATGAGAACTGTCATCATAAGGTATTAATTCTCCTGTTGCTTCCTGCCCCTTCTCAAAATGAAACACGTGTACATCAAGTGAAGACTCTATGGAGCAAGAACGTAAGGCCTCTCTGCTTTTTCATCACCAGCAATTATTTGACGAAGAGGGTCTATTTTCTTCTCATCCTTTTCTATTAGCAAAAGGGTCCTTCTGTGATCTGCCAGAAGAGCTTCTATGGCAACAAAAAGCATTCAAGTATTTCTCTTTGTTTTGTGTCAATTTATCATTAAAAGCCTCTGTTATATTTTTGGGAGCTGGGTGAAAGAGGGCACATTAAGAATAAATAAAAGTTGAGAAAGCAACACCCCCCTCCCCCAAAAAAGCCGCAGCAAAAAAGAGAAAATAGACACATAGGAAACGCCAAAAACACACTAAGACAATTGTTTACAATTTTGAGGCAGGACAGCACATTTATTCTACTCATAATCTCTCTTCCATTACCAAATGTTAGCTACCAGACCACCTCAGAGAGATCACCACGAAGACAGTGTCAGCCCTCTTCTCCTGCGTTTTCCTACGTTTTGTGTTTGAGAGAGGACTTGAAGAGCTGGGCTTAAGATATTGAAAGTAGCCTTCCCCAACCCAGTGCTCTGCAGACGAGGGGACATCAATACCCTTAATTCCCTAGCCAGCACGGTCAAATCCGAAATCTCACACATCTGAAAAACATCAGGTTGGGAAAGCTAGAGGAGAGAGAAGCCATCAGCTCTTTTTAGAACCACTCCTTCTGCCTTGAGGAACAAAATATGTTAGGTATTAAGTGTATAAAAGGTAAAGGTTCCCCCCGCACATTTGTGCAGTTGTGTCCGACTCTAGGGGCCGGTGCTCATCTCCGTTTGTTAGCTGAAGAGCCAGCATTGTCCGAAGATACTTCCACGGTCATGTGGCCGGCATGATGCGCACGGAACGCTGTTACCTTCCCACCGAAGTGGTACCTATTAATCTACTTGCATTTGCATGCTTTCGAATTGCTAGGTTGGCAAGAGCTGGGGCTGGTGCGGGAGCTCACTCCGTCACGCGGGGTTAGGGTCTCGAACCTCCGAACTTGCAATCTTCCGATCGACAAGCCTGGCATCTTACCCGGTGAACCACCACGCCCCCTTCATTCTTCCAGGTTTCTGTTTTACTTTCTATATCTGTGTTTACATTCACAACCAAGTACTGTACTCTAATTCCCGTCTAATTGGCTTAGAGACTACTAGCATATTATTAGAAGCATATAGGCTATCCTTTCCCAAAAGTTGTTGGCATCAGCCCTTTTCATAGCCTTTTTGTCTCTCTTTTGTCTCCTAACTGACATGACCACCCATGAGCCCATTTCCAATCTTGGTCTTATCTCTTATATAAAGGTAAAGGTTTCCCCCGCACATTTGTGCAGTCGTGTCCGACTCTAGGGGCCGGTGCTCATCTCTGTTAGCCGGAGAGCCAGCGTTGTCCGAAGACGCTTCCATGGTCATGTGGCCACATGACACGTGCAGAACGCTGTTACCTACCCACCAAGGTGGTACCTATTAACCTACTTGCATTTGCATGCTTTCAAATTGCTAGGTTGGCAAGAGCTGGGGCTAGTGCGGGAGCTCACTCCGTCACGCGGGGCTAGGGATTCGAACCTCCGAACTTGCGATCTTCCGATCGACAAACCTGGCGTCTTACCCGCTGAGTCACCACGCCCCTTTATGAGCCACCATTATGATTAAGTGTATGCATGTACTCAATATACAAATATCAACCAATGACTACTCTAACAGCAACTTTCCTCCAATGGCAAACAGTAAGCACTGTGGGAAATTTAATCAGAACTGACTTTTGGTGGGAATTTTTAAAAACCCTCTCCTATACCCCTGGCCCTGATTCTTACTAAGTTTTTATGCAAGGCATTCAGGACATTGTGGAAAATATGAGCTTTAAAATGTCTCATCTGGTTGGGGGTGTTGTTGAAAATGGATATATACTTATGTTCAAGATACTCAAAAACAGGTCTTAGTGTCTAGCAGTTGAAATATTTTTAAGCATTGTCCCTTGAAATAGCACCTAGTACTTCAAGTAGGAGCAATCTAAGTCATGTAGGCACCCAAGTGGATACAGGTAGAGTTTTCCATTTGCCCAGAGAAACCAACAAGTAGAATATTAGCAAAGTTCTCCAAAGCCAGGCTCAGAAAAAGAATTTTAGGAATTTATTCAAGCCTATCTCAAAATGAGAAGTGAATTTTAACAAAATCCCAAGTTGTTCAATGGTTAAAGTAGAAATCCTGGAGAAGAATTATTGGCCTTTCCTTTGAACAATAATTGCAGCTACAGTACCTATCTTAGGAACCTGCAAGGGACTATCTGAGAGACAACACCCTCGCCCCCAATCATTCCTAGGCTTTTCTTTTGTACACTCTTCATTTTCTTCCATTAAAAATAACAGAGTTGTCACACAACTGCATCCTCCATTACTAAATGCTAGCTGCCCCCCCCCAAAAAAAAGGGTTAGGGTTAGGGGATGCTAATGGGAACATGTACTTATGAACTGTTAGCTCTCCAGAACTCTCTGACAACAAATAGCTAAGAACAGATATCTGATTAGGTATGTAGCTGCCTTAACTGGTCAAGCCTGGAGTTCTGTGGCCTCTAAAACTGTTTTGGGCAAAGTCCTCTGGATGCCTACTTTGTAAGGAGTATTTGAAGTCCCAGAAAACACATATATAACGCATGCACATTTACACTCAATACAGAGGGCAACCCAGAGAATGTAACATATTTCTCAATTTCTTCTCCCATCTGTGCTCTGAAGTCAGTAAGAATATGTGTATACAGGTAGTCCTCAAGTTACAATGGTAATTGGGACCAGAATTTCCATCGCTAAGCAATGTTGTCATAAAGCGTGATGCCACATGACCATATCACTTAGTGACGGCAATCCTGGCAGTCCCAGCTACCATCGTTAACCAAATCCCACCGGTCGTTAGGCGAGGACCCACCCGGATCCAAGCCATTCCTGGCTTGGTCCCTCCCAACCCCGAACTTCAGTAAGGTAAGGGACTGCCTCTTCCGCCTCCTCTTCAACTCCCCCCACCTGCCTATCTCCCCCCATCTCTGCCCTTTTGGCCGCTCTGCACTCGGCAGCGGCAGTAAGTACCATTTGTTCAGCACTGCCGTAATCCTAACCCTTAAGTCCATTAAGCAAGGACTACCTGTATTGGTATGGAATTAGATAGAAATTTAAGCCTTTGAACTTAGAAACTGGTATGCGGTTTCAAAGCTTCCTAATAGCTATTACTTCTTTAATTTCTTGGAGTACTTATGATCTTTATTATCAAGTTTTTATTAAAGAAGAACTAAATGTTCTTTCTGCTCTCAAATGAAGCATGTCTCATGACTTAGAAAAAAATATTAAGTATTCCATTCCCTGAAGAAAGTAGAAATTAAACCCCTGAGGTCTCATAGTAAAGTGTCTAATATGAAGTAATTGTCTGCTGTGAGAGTTACACACAGGATACCCTGATCTGATCTATGACAACAGCAGCAAGACTTTTATATGCCCAAAGATGGAAAGATACACTAATTCCCACAATGGAAGAATTGTCCTGACTTTGAGGGAAGGAACACACTGAGACTTGGTGTAAAGGCTCTAGTGTTTTATTGTTCTACTCTGCTAGACAGAATCCAGCTAAACTGAAATGAATTAGTGATGCTCAGAGAAAAGGCCCATGAAACTAGGGCGGGGCCTTCTTTAGCCTCTTGGGAGGAAAGCAAAGCGATTCAGTACTGCGCATGCGTTTATCCCGCTGGAGGGAGCCCCCTCCTTCTTCACCAGTTATCTCCCTGACACAAATGGATGGTTAAGTTAATGAAACTGGCGTAAATGGCAAAATTGACAGCACTGATCAGAGAAAATACCGTGACTGGATTTGTCGATGAAGGTTCTCAGTCATCCAGGTGGAACAGTCTGTAGCTTGAATCATGTCAACTGGATTTCTGAAATCCAGTTGACATGATTCAAGCTACAGACGTGACTGGATTTGTTTCTACTTGGAAACCGCTTTTGGACTATTTGCTTGTATCTGAAAAAAATGAAGCTTTGATTTTGGGTTTTGACAATTAAATGGTTTGATTTTAGAGAAATAATGTTACTAAAAGTTTAATTAATGGTAAGAGATTAATGTTTTATAATATGCATTTATATCTGTGTTGGAGAAGGTCGGAAGTCACCTGTGTTTTGTGTTTTCTATCTATTTCTGTACTGTTTTAGTTTTTCTTGTTTCTTTTTTAGCTCTGTACTCTCTTTTTTGTATCTTGTATCTTGTATTTTAATTATACTTTGAAAAACTTAATAAAGCTTTAAAAAAAAAAGGATACCCTGATCTGCAGTAAGTGCTCCAAGAAGGGACAGCGAAGAGGCATATTGTTCAGTCTGTAACCTGACAGTGTAATCCCCTTTACAACAAATTGAAACGTGGGAACTTTCTTTCTACGCCTTGTAATAGCTAAAAGAGAGTATATAACCGCCCAGGGTCCCTCCTTGTGGGGGAGATGGGCGGTGATATAAATGTGATGAATAAATAAATAATAAAATAAATAAGATCTTCCAAATATTTTTAGAATATCATAATTTCCAAGGTAGCCCAAGGTGCTTCTGAAAAACTTGCCCATTTCTTCTATAGTTTCAGATTGTGGGGTGTTAAGTGTGCTGAAAAATCAAACTCTTACCTCTGTTACTCAATATTCAGAACATGAAGCCTATCTAAATGTACAGATGATCAGTCCTACAGATGGAAGATCATCTACACAAGCAAACGTAATGCTGTCCAAGGAGAATGAATACTTACCATCCCAGTTACATGAAAGGTTCTTAATTTGCTTGGAGTGGAGATGTTCCTCCTCCTCAGGGATAGTGGGGAGAGTTTCCATAGGTTGATGGCCCTTGTAACTTTGGTAGACTCCAAAAGAAGCATCCTCAAGGTACCCCTCCAAGGAGTGGGGGGGGGTTCTTTTCTGCTCAGACCAATACAAATCAAGATCTGAAGGTTCAGGTGAAGCAAGGTCTTGAGAGGATGATGAAGAATGATGAGATTCCTCACTCTCTTGACTTGAAGTACTGTTATCATCAGAACCTACAGAGTAGCGTTCATAAAGCCCATCACTGTCTTCTAAATCCTCATCTTTCCCATCAAATCCATTTTGATCTGCTTTGCTTCCCAGATTATTCAAAGAAGAAGATAAGGATTCTCCTGCTTGCTGGAGAGCCTCATAGACATGAGATATCCAGGAGGAAAAAGGCTGGAAGAAGCTTAGGACATCCTGTGAAGCCATGTTTTTATATATTTAATGAACAAAAACTGTGATGGTCATAAATTCCAGCTGTTCATCTTTGCCAGTATATCAGATTCAGTGCTCTGTGAGCTACAGAACAAGCATTACAAGAGATTAGTTTGAATCATCTGTCCTTTTTAACAATGGTCTTTGTTAATCACTACATCTCGCTAAGAAAGAACCCAAGAAAGAGAAGAACATGGGCACTATTTGATTTTACCCACAAGCTTATCAAAGTGAAAGCAGAGAATGATTATGAAAAATGCTCATAACTATACAATTGGAAAGGCAAAAATTAAATCTCACAGCACATATTTTTTCCTATGAAAGGTCCTAGATTCAAATCCTAGCAGATCCAGAAAGGGCTAACAAAATATCTTGATGGATTATTGCAAGTCTGTGTAGATAATATGGAGACAGGAGGCACTAGTAGTCAGATTAATATAAGGCAGATTCATATATTCCTAAGTGGCAAGCACAACTAACTCAAAACTACTGGAATAAATCCTGAATCAATGGAACACCGCATAGTTTTGTACTGCTATCTGATAAATAAAGTACCTACATCAGTGCATTATTAAAACATTGGAGGAGGAACAAAAGAAAACTTCTAAGCATCAAACTATTTCTTACAGTGACTATCCTTATGGATACAACCTATTAAGTCACCCAAGCTATCAACTGCTATTATGAATCCAGCTTATCTGCAGCATTTGCACAGGGAAGTTATTTGCAGCCAAGAAAGAAGCAGCTGAGAGTATTTCCATGACAGCCCTCACACAGATGTAATTCAACTGGCATTAAAAATTGACACTGGATGAGTTCATATTTTGTATTAAGCCGTGATTTATCTAATGATGGTTTATAAACCATAATGGCTGCATTCACATGATATATTTGTTTTTGGATTAAGATGTTTAGTACACTTTACTGAGAACTCGTAGGATGAAACTCACTAGTAGAATACAAAGACTGAAGAGTATAATTTATTCAAAAAAAACAGTCAAGACAAAAGGGAGGTGGGGAGGATTGGCATTATATGTAAAGGAAATGCATGTATATATTAATATTCAAGAAGTTTAGAGCAATTTGATGGTCCAGATAAGAGCATCTGGATAAGAATACAAGGAAGAGGAAACAACAAATACAGTATATTATTGTGGGATATATTATAGATTGCTAAACTAGACAAAAGATCTGGATAATGCCCTCCTTGACCACGATGTAAGACACAACAATAATAATAGGAGTCCTCAACTACCTGGACCCCTCCTGGAAAACGAACTCCGCCAAGAATCCAAGGTCCCCAAAATTCTTTCTGACTGGTTCATTTTCTAGAAGGTTCAAGAAAAGACAAAGGGATAAGTTGTTCTAGATCTGATCCTAACCAGTATGAAAGACTTGGTTGAAGAGGTAAAAGCAGCAGGAACTTTGGTAGGCGGTAATCATGTCATCTTGGGGTTCAGGCATACTCATTCATGCATTCTACATTTTAAGAGGTCAATTTTAACCAGTTGAGAATACTAGGTGCAAACCCATGCACAGAAATCCTCAGGTCAAATGAAAGGAGAAGAGTTGGGCTGGAAGTACAATTGTACACAATTCCAATGATAAAATGGGAGCAGGGGGGGAGGCAGCTTAGGATGTTTAACAAGACACGTATGAAGACGGGTATAATCCCCAAGGTGTATCAGCAAGTAGCTATTATCTTCAGAAAGAAAATTAGAAAACTTAAAGCACAAAAGGCTCACGGGGGAAGCTAGAAGCAACTAAAGAGGCTTTTTGGCTGTCAGTAATAAAAGGAAAAAGAAGGAAGAGGTCCTAGGAGAAGATGGTAGGATAGTAACAGCTGACAGAAAAGGGGACAGAACTCCACAACTCCTACTTTGCTTCAGTCTTCTTCCCAAAGGAGTGTACCTTAATTTCAGCAAGTATGATCATGTTTCCTATGAGAATCTAGTATTGAAAATGGCAAAACGTGGGCTGGAGTATTCTACATAGCTGGTTAAACAACTATACCCAACGAGTGCACACCAGTGGCTTCACAACAAGCTGAAAGGAAGTGTTGAGTGGTCTACTGTAGGGCTCCATTCTAGACCCTGTGTTGTTCAAACTATTTATAAATGATTTGACTGAAGGTAGAATTATTATTATAAATTTGTAGTTAACACAAAAATGGGGAATAGCAAATACCTTACAGGAAACTATCAAGATTCGGAAAGATCTTAACAAGCTGAAACCATGGACAGAAATCAGCAAGATGAATGTCAACAGGAACAAAATGCACAGTCATACATTTGGATAGGAAATATCAAAGGCATGAGTAGAGGATGGGGAAGGATCCATAGTGGGAAGCAGTGTGTTCAAATAAGGATCTGATTATCTTGGTGGATCCCAAACTGAAAATGAGCCAACAGTGTGATGCAGCTGCAAACCAAAACCAATCCTAGGCTGTATCAACAGAAATACAGAGCTAAGATCAATAACAACTATTATTCATCTCTATCCTGCACTGGTAAGCCCATACCTAAAATATTGCATCCAGTTCTGAGTGTCACATTTAGGAAGGAAACCAACAACTAGAGCATGCCCAGAGGAGAGCAATCAAGGTGATTGCTGGGGAGGAAAACACTATGAACTATTGGAGGCATTTCAGTATGTTTTAGCTGTGAGAAAAAAAAGATGATGGGGAGGCATGTCAGCATTTGAGGGCTTTCATGTAGATGAAGATGGGGAAAACCTCTTCAGAATTATTCTCTAAGACAGGACAAGAAACAGTAGCTTTAAATTATAAGGAAGTAGATTCTCGTTGGACATCAGGGAAAAAATGGTAAGAGGTGTTTAACAATGAAACAGGAGGTAAAACACACACCTTTGCTGGAGGAATTAATTAGAGGCTGGATGTTCGTCTGCTGGGGATACTGTGGCAATGGATTCCTGCACTGGACGGGAACTGTATTAAATGATCTCTAAGGTCCTGTTCAACCATTACAACCTATGATTGCATGCATAGAGAGCTACAGAGATGACCTTGAAGAAACTATGCAGCAACAATTACAAAAACCCAAACTGGTTCCATCCTAACTCCCTGGGGTATAAGAGGGAGGGAATTACAAAAGCCTATAGCAATAAAGCATAGTTCTAGAAAAACCTGCAGAGTCTGTTTCCTGACCTGGACTATCTCGAAGGGCTGACAGTATGTTGCATGAACCCGCTTGCTATGGTTTAGGAATCTCGTTCAAACAAACTATGGCTAAACCAGTCCATGAACCCAACCATTATGTCAACATTACCTAGGCAGCACATTCAGCACTAGTTTATGTTCCAGACTCTAGACAATGTCTAGGTTAGCTCATTGTGCTATGCCATTATGTGGGTATTCTTTTTGTCTTGAATGTAATATGGGAATGCACCCATTATGGTGCATTAGGTGCAAGCTTAAGTATGCTTGAAAAAAAACCCTTAGCAGTGTGATGTATGAACCCAGCCTGTGCATTCCTGCTCTAGTCCTATGCAGGACTGCATCCTGAAGATCTCTGTAAATAACAGGCTGCTTTGGGTGCAGTGCTTTGGAGCATGCAGGAGTCGATGAAGGTTCTCAGTCATCCAGGTGGAATTGTCTGTAGCTTGAATCATGTCAACTGGATTTCTATTTTCTCAGTGGAAATGTTTCGCTCCTTATCCAAGAAGCTTCTTCAGTCTGAGCAAAGTTTGTAAGGGAATCCTTAAATATGTTTCTAGGGTGGCTGTGTGACCTTGCACCTGGGGCTAGGTCATGGTTATTTGAGATGTTTATTTCTAAATCCCTTTATCATCCAAAGGAGGATTGTTAAGATTACCTTGCTGTTGTTGAGATTGCGAAATGGTCTTAATCTTCCTAGGCACAGAAGACAAAGCAGGAAGGAAAATAGGGGAATGATTGTGCCTGAGGCCCCCACCTCTATTCAAAGAAGGATTTTCCAAGTTGGCATAAATGGATTCCTTGACCCCTCTTTCAAACCACTTATATTCCCTGTCTAAAATGTGAACATTAATGTCCTCAAATGAGTGTCCTTTTTCTTTTAGATGAAGGTAAACTGCTGACTCTGGTCCTGTGGTTTTTGCTCCTCCTGTGTTGGGCCATCCTCCTGTACAAAAGTTGTTTGGTTTCTCCAATGTAGAGCTCAGAGCACTCCTCACTGCACTGGATTGCATACACTACATTGCTTTTCTTGTGTTTTGGAGTTTGATCTTTGGGGTGTACAAGCCTCTGTCTCAGTGTGTTGGTGGGTTTGAAATATACAGGTATGTGGTGTTTGCCAAATATCCTTTTTATCTTTTCAGACACGCCAGCCATGTAAGGAATGACCAGGTTCTTCTGTTTACTCTGAGTCTCAGCCCTGTCTGTCGCTGTTTTAGGTCTGGTAGACTTAGATTTAGTGAAGGCCCAATTTGGATATCCACAGGCCTTCAGAGCTGTAGAACAGTTTTTGGATTCCAAAAAGAATGAAAATCAGCACCTGAGAACAGCTCTGAAGGCCTGTGGATATCCAAATTGGGCCTTCACTAAATCTAAGACATGATTCAAGCTACAGAGCATGCAGGAGTGCTCATCTTGCACGTCAGCAATGGTAAAAGCAGCTGCATCTTTTCCCAGGATCACATGGCTGCCCTTGGCAGCTGCAACGCAATGCCAGGGAAATGCCCATTTGGTCTAAGGGTCTGCCAACAGTGCTACCTCAAGCAGTTGCCACATCACAGAGTTGACTCACATTCAGTTTGCACCAACAACTATTCCAAGATCTTTTTCATACATACCATTATCAAAGCCAAATATCCTCAGCCTGTACCTGGATGATTGCCGGTTCTGTTTCCGCAGAGAAGCCATTTGCATTTGTCTTTGTTAAAGTTCATTCTGTTACTTTCAGCCCATTTCTATAACCTATCAAGATCACTTTGAATCTTATTTCTGTCTTCTAGGATATTAGCCATCCCACACAATTTTGTGACATCTGATATGCATTCCTTCTACCTCTTCACCCAAGTCATTAATAAAATATGGAAGAATACCGTGCCTTTTCTTTGGCTACATGCAATTTAACATTCTACCTCACGAACAGTCACAGCAGGTACTAGCACCTAGCAACCTTGGCTGATTTCAAAAGCTATGCAGAGTTAGGACTTGATTGGGAGACTACTAGAATATCCCAGGGCTATAGGCTAGATTGGGAAAAAAATCCGATAAGAAGACAGTAGCTAACCCCTATCATAATGTTGCTCAAAAACCGACATGGACATATAATCACCAGGAGTCAAGCTCAATGTGAGGATGCATTTACCTTACTTCTCAAACACGATCAGTTGCTATCTGAATGACCTGTAAAGTTTGAGCTTCTCTCTATTCATTTAATTGCTATTCATAATAATGGGAGCTGGCAAGGGATTCATGAGTTGATATCAAATACATCTGGAGGGCATCCATACCAGAAGCCAGCCAAGGTGAAGGGGGAAATGGAACATTTAAGGTAGGGAAGTGGTTGCTCCCCAGAAATCATCCTGATTTTGATAGAAGATCCTCTCTGCTTTGTTTTTAGTGCATGGGCAGCCATGTGAACTGCCCATCACATTTAGGTCTTGCTAGACATGACTTAGAATTTCAAAATGTTGAAACTACTTTCAAAATAACACAGCCCACCCACACCTAGTTTTTCAGCCAACTTTCCTTTTGCTGTGGTACATTAGTTGCAACCCAATTGGAGCTATGCTTTTCCCTGCCCCCACCCCCAGCCAGAATAATCCACCTGCTTTCAAAAGCTGTGGTTAGAATCAATACAAATCTTTCCATTATAAGTACCTTATTTTCAAGGTTTTACTTGTCAATCACACAAGAATCACTTTCAAATGCAAATCACTACCGCTTGGAAGCAAAGGCTTCCCCCTCCTCCTTCCCACTTTACTTCATTTTAAAACTTTCCCTGTTTATTAATCATTCACTTTTTTAAAAGCTTCAGTAAATATATGTTTGCAAGATCATCTCTGGCAGTTCCAAAAAAATGTCAACACCCACATAAAGGGAAGGAGAGATGTTGTCATTTAAAAAGGCCCTTCTACTGTGCTATTTGTCAGGAGGAAGAAAGATTTTACAATGCTCACACAAAAGGATTTTTTTAACAGAAGAGTATCAGTGTTTATGTAACTCTGGAAGTATGGCAGAGAACAAAATAAAAGGAGCAGAGCACAAGGGACTCACTGGAAAAGACCCTGATGCTGGGAAAGACTGAAGGCAAAAGGAGAAGGGGACGGCAGAGGATGAGATGGTTAGATAGCATCACCGATGTAATGAACATGAATTTGAGTAAACTCCGGGAGACAGTGGAGGACAGGAAGGCCTGGTGTGCTATGGTCCATGGGGTCACGAAGAGTCGGACACGACTAAACAACTGAACAACAACAAAAACAAGTACTATAGAGCTAGAAGGAAGTCTAAAGCTATGGAGCAGGATTATCCCCCCCACACACACACACACACACCCCAACATCTACACATCTACAATGCATGGAAGTTGCCTCTTTCACGCACTCTTTTAAACACGTACACCCAGTTTTATATTTATCAGGCTTACTGTACATATGTTAGACTTTAAATATACTATTTTTAGCACATGAATGCAAAGTAAACGATCTGCTTTGCAGAATCTGTCTACAATTCAAGCAATCCAACTGCTCTTTCCAAAAGCAAACACCTATGTTCCTCTGAAAGCGCTTCCCATCAGGGAGGGTACAGAAAGAATGGACAAACCCTTCTGCTGCTGCACCCTGTCTCAGAAATCCAACTAACTATAGCTTTCCATTTTACTTAACTATTATTAATCAACTTCTATCATTGATAATTTAGAGCAAGCTAGTATCTTAAGCGTGGGAGTTGATTTCAGATCCTAGCTTATGTCAAAGTTAGTAACAATTGCTTATTGGTTTAGATGTAATAGGAAACTATGGTTAATTGGGAGCTTCTAGGTTGCAATTGCCTCATACCACAAAAAGAGGACAGGAGGGTTATGCATTTGATCTATCATTTATTATTCATACTGTTCCCATCTTCCTGACTTTTCACAAACTGCTTAAGACCTGGTTATTCTCCCAGGCTCTGAGCTAGGATGGGGGTTGAAGCCCTTTGGTTAGCTCTTGGAGGGGGTTGGTCTCCAGTCACCTGTCTTCTTTTTCTTTTTGATATACTTTGTTTTCTTTTAATTTTCATCTGTAAGATGCCCAGAGTCGCTAAGAAGTTGGGCGGCCTCAAAATTGAAACAATAAATTAAACCAAAGTATGATTATTGGAACACAGATAATCCTAGATTTGTTTCCAACAGGCTCAAGTATCTGGAACCATGGGACTACATTCTGTGATGATACCATGAACAGCCAACTCACTGCAGCTACTTTTTCTCCATCACTACCTACTGATAAGATTAAAAAAGACATCTGCTAATCATCATCTTGCTGAAGCAGAGGAACAGACCCAACTAACAAAAATATTTTCCATTAGTTACCTGAAGAACACAAAGTTGGTACATCTTATAATTCTTTCTGCTTGTCACTCAGAGGAAAACTGAAATGTTGTATTTTCCGTATCTTACTTGAATATCTAATCATGTGCATATGAACATATTTGACATACTAAACTAAACCATTCCTGTAGAGGTACCATGTCTGAGCTGCAAAATTCAGACACTCACTAGATGACAACAGAGATATACCAAAAAAATCTATTCCTTTGCTGCCATTTACTGGTTGTCAAATTTTTTGTAGCCCAATATGGTACCTCTATGCCAGGTGAGCCACTACTGTCCTGTGTGGCTTTTAAACCAGTCAATGACTTCCTAAAACTATGTATTCATCCAAATTCAGAGCAACCACCATTTAAGGATAGCATTAGTCAAAATCTGAAATCAATAATTAACCATGGTTTCAAATTCAGGGGTGAGCTAAGAAAATTCATTCCCATTAACTGACCAGGATACCTAACTATGCCATTACACACTTTATATGAGCAAAGGTCTTACATATGTGAATGAATCACATGATTTGTCCCATCAACTCATGTAATTCTTCTCTATACAGATACAGTCCACACAATTATCAACAGGCGTAAATGTGCATATGAATCCATATCTGAAAAGTTGTATACATGTGACCCAGCTATTACACAGTTGATCTATTCTGAATCTGTTTCTTTTAGACTCTAGGCCAGAGCTTTCCAAACTGTGTGTCGGGACACATTAGTGTGTCAGCTGCAGTGTCTGGGTGTGTCACGGCTGCTGCTGCCTCCGAGCCCTGCCAGGATTCCACGCAGGTCCTAGTGGCTGCCTTGTGCCTTGCTGCCTCCAAACCTGCTGTGATTCCATGCAGGTCCTAGTGCCTGCCTTGTGCCCTGCTGTAAGTGTGTGTCGCGAAATGATGCCCAGCTGTAAGAGTGTGTCGCAAAATGATGCATGTCTAAAAAGTGTGTCACCAACATGAAAAGTTTGGAAAGTTCTGCTCTAGGCTCTCAATTTCTTGTCCACATTGTTGAGTTCACAAAACAACTGTCCTCTTAGCTACTTTCTAAACCACCACAATCATTTATTACTTCTGTTACTTTATGTGGGAGAACTTTCTGGCAAACTGTAACCTGTAGCATTATTCATGCTCAGAAAGAGACATGGAATAATTAAAGCATCTGATAGTTAAAAATGTTGTATTAAGACTGAGGTGATTTAGACTCAAATTCATACTCAAGCCATTAAATTCACTTCTTAGCCTAATCTACTTTCACAGAATTAGTGTGAGAATAGCATATCAGGGGGAAAGAACCATGCACATTTATACTGTATAAATGAAACAAATACATTTTCCATGTGCTTCACAAACAGTTCCTGCCTTTATCTTCTGGGGTTTACCATCCAAGTAACTACGTAAATAAATGCACCAGAATAAGCACCCATCCCAAAGACATTGGCTGTTTACAGGCAGAGCTAAAAGACTGGATTCATGGTGTTTTCTTTTTTGATTGTGTTTCTTGTGCAATCCCATTTTCCCTCTACTTTTTCAGACCTTATGACAAATTTTTAATCAAATTAAGCATTAAATGACCAACTTGTTTGCCCCCTGCCCCAATAATCTGGAAACAGATTATGTACCTCTTCCTTTTGTTTTTAGCTAGTATCTTTATGTTCTATTGGTCAGGGATCAGCATTTCAACTTTGTTTTAATGGTGAAGAAAATACTTTGTTGTGTGATTCTATGATGTCATAAGCAGCCAATGAAGAAGTTCTGCAAATGGCAGAAAAAAAACCAGTAAAAGTGCTGCAAGAATATAGTGAGTGTGCTGCCAGAGGAAGATATACAGTATGTATATACAGTATACACACACATATGCTAAATATATTAAATTAATATAATATATATATATACTTAATAAATATATTAAGTTAAGGGTTCTGAAGAGGATTAAGAGACGCCTAGAGCGCCGCTGGAGGAAGACAAAGACCGAATCCAACCGAACACAGGCTAGAGCCACTGTTAAGGCCTACCTTGTGGCGGTAAGAGCGGCGAAACGTGAATATTTCTCCGCTCTTATTGCATCCGCGGAGAGCCGCCCAGCGACCCTGTTCAAGATTACCCGATCCCTTTTAGGGAAAGGGAAATCAGAGGTCCATCTACAGGGTCGAGACGAGGAATTTTCTAAGCATCTCCAGGATAAAATCGCTTGGATTCGCTCTAAGTTGGACTCTCAGCGTGAGGCAGAGTCTGGGGAGACACCCGGGGAACGTACTCACCTTATTATCTGGGAGCAGTTTGATCCAGTTGGTCCCGAGGAAGTGGACAGAGTCCTCCGGACTGTGAATGCCACCACCTGCCAATTAGATCCTTGTCCCTCCTGGCTGGTGAAAGCAGCCCGGGAGGTGACTTGTGGTTGGGTCCAAGCGATGGTAAATACATCCTTGAGAGAGGGGGTGTTTCCGGCAGCTTTAAAGGAAGCACTGGTGCACCCCCTCCTCAAGAAGCCATCCCTGGACCCCACTATACTGGATAATTTTCGTCCAGTCTCCCACCTCCCCTTTTTAGGGAAGGTGGTTGAGAAGGTGGTGGCATTGCAACTCCAGAGGATTCTGGAGGAAACGGATTATCTGGACCCCTTTCAGTCAGGTTTCAGGCCGGGTCATGGGACGGAAACTGCATTGGTCGCGCTTATGGTTGATCTTTGGCGGGAGCAAGATGGAGGCAGTGCATCCATTCTCGCTCTTCTTGACCTCTCAGCAGCGTTCGATACCGTCGACCATGGTATCCTTCTGGGACGGCTCAGGGAGTTGGGGGTGGGCGGCGCGGTTTTGCGCTGGTTCACCTCCTTCCTCCAGGGCCGATCCCAGTCGGTGTTAATAGGGAGCAAGAGATCCAACCCACGGGCCCTTCTTTGTGGGGTGCCACAGGGTTCGGTGCTCTCACCACTCCTTTTTAACATCTACATGAAATCGCTGGGTGAGATCATCCGTCACCATGGGCTGAAGTATCATCAATATGCAGATGATACTCAGTTATACATCTCCATCCCGGGTGAAGTAAGTGATGCAGTGACCACCCTGTCCAAGTGCCTGGGGGCTGTAGGGGTCTGGATGGGGAAAAACAGGCTTCAGCTGAACCCTGGTAAGACGGAGTGGCTGTGGATTAATGGCCCCTCAGTTTCTGGGAATTTGTCATCTTTAGTTCTGGATGGGGTTGCACTACCCGACAGACAAACCCAGTGTGTAACTTGGGGGTCCTCCTGGACTCACGACTCCTGCTCGAAGAGCAGGTGGCAGTCGTGGCCAGGAGGCCCTTTGCTCAACTTCATGTTGTGCGCCAGTTACGCCCTTTCCTGGACCGAGAGGCCCTTTGAACAGTCACTCATGCCCTGGTTGTCTCCCATATAGATTACTGTAACGCGCTCTACATGGGGCTACCCTTGAAGAATATCCGGAAGCTACAGCTGATACAGAATGCGGCCACGTGGGCAGTTTTAAGTGTACCAAGATCGACACATGTAACACCTCTGCTCCGTGAGCTGCATTGGGTGCCAGTTTGCTTCCAGGTCCAATTCAAGGTGTTGGTCATCACCTTTAAAGCCCTACATGGCATGGGCCCAGGTTATCTGAGGGACCGCCTCATCCCCATTACAACATCCCGTCCTACCCGATCTTGCAGAGAGGGCATGCTAAGGACCCCATCTATGAAAGAGTTCCATCTAGCGGGGTCTAGGAGGCGAGCCTTCTCTGCAGCGGCACCTGCCCTATGGAACATTCTTCCCCTAGAGATAAGACAGATCCCTTCACTCCTGGACTTCAGAAAAAAATTGAAAACCTGGCTCTGTGATCTCGCCTGGGGCAAGAGGGAAAGAGGTCAGACTTGGGGATGGCTGATCGCTTAGAGCCACCCCAAATATTTTAAATAGTCTTCAGCAGCACTGCAAACCATCTACCTCTTGGTTTTAATTTAAATTATATTTATTATATTGTATTTTATCGTGTTTTTATTGTATTGTACTATTGTTATAGCTGTGAACCGCCCAGAGTCCCTCCTTGAGAGGGAGATGGGCGGTCATAGAAATTTAATTAATAAATAAATAATAAGTAAATAAATATCCTTTGCATTCATCCTAATCCAAAGGGAGCTGAGTATCTATCACCAAGCAGAAAGCACACATAAAGAAAAATTAAGAATCACCCAGGTGGCTCATGCCTTGTGTCCAGAAGACATTCCTGCAGGTTAAAAAGTAAAAGAGATAAATTGCAATTCAATATATGTTGTGATTTATTTTTGGAAAGAGAAAAGATTGATTATAATGCAAGCAAAGATAATGGGGTTAGGGGAACATTATGGCAGCTGTTCTGGCTAAGCTAAAGTTTTGCATGCAAACAATATCAAAACAGAAATAGTTTATTAAAATCAACAAGATGTTATTGTTCTTGCTGCTGATGCTGTTGTTGCCAGAATGTTGTGTATTACTTACCAAGACCCTCCCGAACCCCAGATTTTTCTTTGTAGTGCTTGCGCTTCCCCTGTTGCTCCAAGCAGGAAAGACCTCCAACCTTTTCAAAACAGAGCTTCTTGTTGATGAAGAGGGAGAGGACTGCAAGGAGAACTATAAAGACCCCAACAGCGGAGAGGAACCCAATTGCTTCAGGAGTAACTGGGAATAAAATGAGAGAAAGCAAATACAATAAATGGAGGTTGCACAGAAAATGGCAGAAACGCATGACCCCCAAAGCTGCATTTGCTACATTATGAGCCTGCAGAGACTGGGGGTGTTTACAGGGATCGCCGGGAAGGGAGAACGAGTATAGTGCAGCAGTTAAGATGTTGGGTTAGGAGCAAAGGCTCTAGTCCACCCTCAACCACAGAGGGGTGTGACTCTGGGTCGTCACTCTCTCTCTGGCCAACTCACCTGACGAAGTTGCTGCAATGGGGAAAAACAGGAGGAAGGAGTGCTCTGCGCTCCTGAATGAAACACAGGATATACAGCTAACAAATAAACAAATAAATAAATATTGCTTTGGCTTCGTGATGAGAACAGTCACTTCCGCTGTTGCAAATCATAATTTGCAATGAACAATGAGGAATGGAGAATGCAACCTCTGAAAGCAGGCAGCCAGTGGGATACAAGTAGTGCAGTCTTCCCCAAACTGATGCTGTCCAGGTGTTTTGGACTTCAATTCCCGTAACTCCACAGCTATTGGATATGGTAGCTGGGGAATTAGTGGAGCTTCAGGAGGGTGCATGTTGGAATAGATTAAAAAAGGCAACATCTCCTTCAAGCAGAGCTTGACTGCTGGTGACTTCATGGCTATGTCCATGTTCTTTCGAGGGGCAGCAGTACAGAAATGGTTTGCCATTGCCTTCTTCTGGGATTTTTTTTAATTTCCCATCTTATTTTATAGTTTAGATCAGCCTTTCTCAACCTTTTGACCCTGGAGGAAACCTTGAAATATTTTTCAGGCCTCGGGGAACCCCTGGACATTCAGGCTCAAATACAGGCCAGAAGTTACAAAATTATGATATTTGTCTCATGTGTAGGCCTGTATATGCACTAACAGTGTTCTTAAACTAAAAATAGGTAACTATTAGAATAGGTAACTAACTATTAGAATAGGTAAATAATAGAATGAAACTTACCTCTTTAATGTGAAGTTGCCCAAATTTGAAATAATTTTTTAAATAAATCGTGATCTCCCAGGGAACCCCTAGTGACCTCTCGTGGAACCCTGGTTGAGAAACCCCGGTTTAGATTAAATCCGTTCAGCTATGTCACAGATTTAGCCATGTTAGACTAAACCAGGTTTAAATCTCCACTCAACTGGATTATCTTGGTTTGGTCTAGAGATGACAAATGTGGCTCTCCAAATGTTCTAACTTCCTGCATTCCTCTTCACTGGCAGTGTTGATTTGGGCTGCTAAAAGTTGAAGCTGAAGCTGAACAATATCTGGTAGCCACAGACAAGTACAGGTAGTCCTCGATTTACAACCACAATTGGGACAGGAACTTCCATCACTCAGCGATGTGGTCATTAAGTGAGTTGTGCCTGATTTTATGACCTTTTTTGCTGTGTTCGTTAAGCAAATCACACGGTCATTAAGTGTATCACTTAACATGTGGTTGTTAAGTGAATCATGCAGTTCCCCCATTGATTTTACTTGTCAGGAGCCAGCTGGGAAGGTTGCAAATGGCAATCATGTGACCCCGGTACACTGCAACCGTTATAAATACATGCTGGTTGTCAAGTGCCCAGATTTTGAGCACATGACCGCAGGGATCCTGTGATGGTTGTAAGTGCGAGAAATGGTTGTAAGTCAGTTTTTCAGCACCATCATAACTTGGAAGGTCACTAAACAAATGTTTGTTAAGTGAGAACTACCTGCATACAAGTTAGTTTTATTTTTCTAATCAGTGCACTGTTTCCATAGCAATCCTAAGATACAGCTCTGGTTAATGACCCAGAACCTTCACTCTATTTTCATAACAGGAAAGGCTGGGCAAGCTTCTGAAAGAAATGTTTCACAATGTACATCAGTGTTTCTCAACCTTGGCAGCTTGAAGATGTTTGGACTTCAACTCCCAGAATTCTTTCACAAGGCTCATGCTGTCTCCAGCCAGCTGTGCACATATGTGTGTGCATATAGAGACAACACTTCTGCTGAGACCGTCAGTGAAGTAACATCACTGCGCACAGACATTCATGTGGAGACTCTCAGGGACAACGTATCAGCAGCTACTGTTAATGCTACTACAAAGATAGTGACCCATTTGGAGAGCGGGCCCACCACGGCTTCCGGCCAAAAGAAACTTTAGAAGCTACTGACAGATTTATACAGCCCCTGCCTTCTATACTGAAGGCAGGCAGAAGGTCCATCAGCATACTTGGTACATCTCCAGAAGACTTGCGGTACATCAGAAAGCATTTCTGACTCCTAATTGTTAACGATATCAGCAACATTAACCAAAAAAAATTCCTGGCTCATACATTATACTAGACCATAATGCATGTTTGGTTTTGTCCGTAATCCCTGAATACAGCCCTGCAAGGCAATCCAATATTATCTACACATTTTGCATTGGGGAAAAGGATACAAACTTTAAATAGAACAAATAATGATTTGCATTCTGCTGGGAGACTAGTGGACTTCCTTGTGCAGTTGGCTGGCCAGTGTGAGAACAGACTGCTGGACTAGATGGCCAGGGGTGCCAAGATGAAGTGACATATCACCTGAAAGTACATGCTTTTAATTACAGCAATGTTGGTCTCTTAGAGGAAAAGGAGCTTACTGATTTAATAAGGATAGAAATCAAATTGCCACATCTTAATCTCCAACCGCCCATCTTCTGTGCCTTTCATGACTTCATGACATTCTGAAATACCAGTCATGTACATATGCAGTACAGGGAAATCTGCACCTAGTGAACTCTTGCCCACTATACAATACAGTAGTGAAAAAGTGAGAAACCATATCAAGTGCCAATCGAAGAGAATATTTGTAGCTCAGGGTTGAACTGTGGAGTCCTTGGTGCTCTCTGAGCCTTGTTGTTTTCTTGCAGACATTTCATTGCCAGGCTAGGCAACATCTTCAGTGCGAAAAGGGAGTGGGACTTGCTCTCTGTTTATGTACCATGGCTTGTCCTGCTTGTGTTGGTGGAGGTGTTGTTCTCCCCTTAGGAGTTCCTTGATTGGGCTGTTGTTTGCTGCTTGGTTGATTGACTGACTTAATAGTTCTTTGATTTGAACACCAACTAGCAGTCAGAAGACACGATGAAAACTCCTTAATCTCACAACACATGGACAGACTCAACCATACTTTCAACTGGGAAACTGTGAGCATCTTAAACCAAGCCAAATCCAAAAACGCTAGAGAAGCTTGGCACTCAGACAAAGCAGCCATCAACAGACACATAGAGGTAAACAACATTTACATACCATTCATAAGAGACAATAGAAAAGCCAAAAGACCAGAACACCTCCTTGCCAGCAATCAATACCCAGATATGCAAAGATTAACACCAAGATTAGCACCAGAGGAACAATGAAACAGCACAATGTACCCTAATCAAGGAAGTATTAACTCAGTCAATCAACCAAGCAGCAAACAACAGCCCAATCAAGGAACTCCTAAGGGGAGAACAACACCTCCACCAACACAAGCAGGACAAGCCATGTTATATAAACAGAGAGCAAGTCCCACTCCCTTTTTGCACTGAAGATGTTGCCTAGTCTGGCAATGAAATGTCTGCAAGAAAACAACAAGGCTCAGAGAGCACCAAGGACTCCATATCAAGTGGTTTGGAGCTGGTGAGAAAACAAGAACCTTAACTGAAAGAGTAAGTTTACATTTCTTTCAACGAACATTCAAAATCCTCTTTTGGGGCTATCAGCAAAATTCATTAGATGGCTGTGCAATTCAATCTCAGGCTGGTGCAAAATAAGAACTGTAGAATAATATATGCAAAGTGCAAAAAGATGGAACCATCTTAATATGCATGCCTTGCATTGGCTACAGAAATCAGCAAGTAGTCATGTCCCAAGAATGCTAGCATACACTCAGCAAAAGACATGTTCTCTAAGGCATGGAAGTTAAAAGCATCAGTAACATTATCCAGACATTGCATATCCCCAGCATTTGCTTTCTAAACAGAGCAGGTTCTTAGTACCACCAAACAAGAGGATTCACTGCAAGGTGGCCTCTTAAACTGTTTATTTATTTATCGTATGGCACATTCACATCGTGTTACAGTAAAAAACATAGAGCATAATAAATATGAAATATAAAATATAGACAGGAAAATTACAAACGTATGTCTAGGTTACAAATATAGTTTTTGCTTCAGTTGTCACAGCCAGGAAATCAGCAAAGTCTCCATTGTAGTCTCAGTTTTGACACTCTGTCACTATATGTTGGGTAGTTTGTTTTTCGGCCCCACAATCAAAATTCAATGATGCTGTTTTGCCCCATTTATAAAGGGCATCTGCACATCTACCATGACCCGTGCGAATTCGGTTCAAGGTTGTCCATATCACACAGGGCTGGTCAAATCCAGGTGGTTTTTCCAAAATGCAGGGCAAGCTTCGACATTGTGGAGGGCAGTTTCCTAGCCAATGTTGTTTCCACGTGTTGTGGATATTGAAATCATCTTCTAGAAGAGCTTTAGCGGTAGAAATGGCTGGATGTCTCGATCTCAGCCTGTTTCGCTCCAAGCAGGCTGCGTCATTTAGTATTGGTAGCTGGGGATTACCAATAATCTTCCGATATTCTTGAAGAAGGGCGCTCTTTCGTCTTGCATCTGAAGGTTGTATATGGCTCAAAACAGGTAGCCAGTATGTGGGAGTAGGTTGTATCGTCCCACTAACGATGCGCATTGACTCATGTAGTTGCGTATCGATCTTTCTCATGTGTGGGCTATTAAGCCACACTGGGGCACAGTACTCTGCTGCTGCGTAAACCAGGCTGAGTGGGGACATTCTTAGCATATCCGCTGTCGAGCCCCAGCTAGTGCCGCATAGTTTGTGTAGAATGTTGTTTGTGTAGAATGTTGTTTCTTAAACTGTTAATTTTCAGAGACAGCACTGTTCTCAGCAATTTCTTTAATTCTAATTTATTCCTGACATTTGGGTGGGAGGTGGGGCAGAGATAATAAGGAAGGAGTCACTGGTACTTTTCCAATTATAATTCTGCCACCTCCCAATCAGTAGTCCATAAACTGCCTCTGTTATACCATTTGTGCTAATTGAACTTCATTATACATTTGTAGCAATGTGTTGTTTTCCTACTGATTCCTGCGGCACCCTTTCTAACCAATGGCTAATTATACCGCATGTACATGCACACATACACAGAGGACATCACACCAAGAGAGCTGGTGCGTGGGCAGAAACTCAGAGGAAAGCTGCATGTGGCAGACTTGTACGACATTACTATGGGCTCTGCATGAGCATTAGAAGATTACCTCCCACAATAAGGCCCCAAGTGCTTCACAAAAAGGATTTCATTGCTAAAGAACCTTGCCAATATTTGGAGATATTGCCTGGGGATAATGGGAGTTGTAGTCCAACATCTCTCCTTGGAAAAGGCTGATTTAGGCCAAGTCACTGAAAATGGTCAAATAACTTTTTCTGAAGGAAAAAAGAGAAATAACAGGCTTTCCAAGTTGCCTTTGCCTCTGGGTTCAAGCAATGCACATAAGCACCGCAACAAGACCCAGCATGATGCCTTCTTAGGAAGAAGACCAGGAAGAGCTAACTCTGGAATATGGGGGAGTAGGCAACAGTGCCTCAATCCTGGCCAGGTTACTCTGGGAGGCACTTGAAAGTGGGTTGGGATTGTTACAGGAGATGCTGCTGGTGTAGGCACAAAGGCCATCAAAGGCTCTGGCCCCAGGAAAAGTTCTGACCACAATCCAGCTTGGATACACTAGCCTGCTTTGAACATATACACACAGTTGAACCACGCCTCTATTCCGCCTGGACAAGATGACAGCAGAAGCCCTGTCAGAGCATGGCCTGACAGTGTCTTGGGTGGGAGAGTCATATAATTTCATGTATTACTTTAAGGGATGGTAACACCACAAGGAATGAGAACTCGTGCAGTAAACCATGGTTCAGTTCACCATGGAGTTTAACATACAATTTGTGCATTGTACCTCCCAAAATTAAAATCCCCAATTTTAATTTTAAGAGGTGAGTGGACAATCCCACCAATTCGTGCAACTTCCATGGTTGAGAGGATGTTTGGGGCTTCTTACACTAATCAGAGAGCTGCAGAATAAGCAAAAATGTGAAAACCTGACTCTACCAACTGTCCAAAATCCAATGTTCTTTTGAACAAATTATATTCACATGCTCCAACTGAGTCCTCTACCACTATGAGTTCAATATAAATTCTTTATACAAGCAACAAATACACAACTATATTTCAATAAGATGGGAAATCTATTTATGCAGGTTACTGATTGCATAGGGGAAGTTTGGCAAGGTATAGTTACCCATCTACAGACATTACACAAACATTAATTCAAACATGTTGTGGTTAGGAGCTGGAAAAGGAAATACAATTCTATCTGTCCTCTTACCTACCCCCACCCACCCACCCCTTGTTCAAAGTAGTAAGTAAAGGGATCTTGGCGAGAACTGAGAAACTCGTGGCCTTCTAGATGTTGTTGAATCACAGTTCCCAGCAAGCATGCCAACAGTGAAGGTTCCCAGGACGCTGTGGATCAGCACCATCTGGAAGGCCACAAGTTCTCTACCCTTATGGTAAGCATTTTGCAGAGAAATTGCAAATCACCACAATATGTATCAATAAAGGTAAAGATTCCCCCCGCACATTTGTGCAGTCGTGTCCGACTCTAGGGGCCGGTGCTCATCTCCGTTTGTTAGCCGAAGAGCCAGCGTTGTCCGAAGACGCTTCCACGGTCATGTGGCCGCATGACGCACGCAGAACGCTGCTACCTACCCACCAAAGTGGTACCTATTCATCTACTTGCATTTGCATGCTTTCGAATTGCTAGGTTGGCAAGAGTTGGGGCAAGTGCGGGAGCTCACTCCGTCACGCGGGGCTAGGGATTCGAACCTCCAAACTTGCGATCTTCCGATCGACAAGCCTGGCGTCTTACCCGCTGAGCCACCACGCCCCTATCATGTATATATTATGTATCATATACTGTATATATTATGTATCAGTAGATTTCAACCTATTTTCTGCCATTTCTGATACAGATCCCCGAAGTTCTAAATTCCCCCCTCCCGCACCTATTGGGATTCAGTAGCCTCTCTCCAATCTATTCAGAACCTCCATCCCTTCAACTTGCTTCTTTTCACCAAGTGCTGACAACCATTTTCAAGCTTATCTCTGTAGCAGGAAACACATAAGAAATTGTTTTTTGTGCAAACTCTGAAAACCTCAGAGGCTTATTAAAGCAAACTGAACAGCAGGCAGCTGTTTTAACAAAATGTGGGTCACACCAGAACTGCTTGTTGCTACAGCAAGCCAAACTGATATGTGCACTATGAGCCATAGTTATCAGCCACAAACAGGTGGTGCTTTTATTGGTGTGTGAGGCTCACGCAATGTGCAAACACTCCAGAAATAAAATGTGTGTGTTTTCGCAGGACAGCAGGTCTCTGCTGATTATTTCAAATAAGCTAGAGAATGAATTATTGCAACTGCTTGTATGCTGCAAGGAATAAAACGGTTGTGTAACGCATCCACTGTCCCAAAGGTGACCCTGATCGTCAATCACTTGGAATGGAATGGGAGGGAATGAGTTGCTCGTCAGCCTTGAACAGAAGCAAGCTGCAGTTCAAGAGTGGGTAGGGACATGGCACTTTCCATCTGCACATTTTTCAGTCTCCAAGGGCAGCAGGGACATGTTTGTGGCGTGATGATGTCATGATCCGTGGCCTTTTTAATGCTCCTTGTTGTAAGTAGAGTGCTCTGGGGACTGCTGAAATGAGACTAGGGATTAAGCATCTCTGCTGTAGTTCTTACGCAAAGGAACAGCTCTGCAAACTGCTTATGGACCTTAATTCAACGTGCCAGGCATTATCTTGAAATTCACACTGTACCCAGGCCTGCGTGCTGAAGAATAGCCATTTTTAGATTCCACAAACTCTCAAACCTCTTGGATTTTCACATACATGTACTAGCATGAAATGTCACATCTGAATAATGGATTCTGACCACTTTCATGGAGAAATATTATCCAGTGCAGGCCCCTTCAAGTCTAAGAGCCTTAGGATTGGCCCTTCTATGTTGAAAAAACCACAAGCAGACACTGAAGATCTTTAAGTGAGGCTTCATCTCCGCTGATCTTTTGTTGGCAGGCAACAAGTAACTTTTATTCGACAACTCTTGCAGCAGCAGGAGGTTTTAATTATTACTGTGCCGAAATCAGCCTTATAATTTCTAGGGAATGTCCTTCTCCTGAGCTTGTTTCTCTCTCTTAGGCTCAAGGTACTGGAGAATAACTTTTGTCTTTTTCTTGAGACGTTTTCAACTCATTATACTTGGATGTGGGAAGAGTGCTACTGCTGGTGTTTTGTTTTGCTTCTATTATACATCTTTCCAGCACGCTGCTGCATTCTCC
This sequence comes from Charina bottae, assembly GCA_023362775.1. NCBI lineage: Eukaryota > Metazoa > Chordata > Lepidosauria > Squamata > Charinaidae > Charina > Charina bottae. The sequence goes on along the minus strand of JALMGJ010000017.1, from coordinate 15,490,247 downwards.
TTGGCTGCCCACAGTTTCCTATCTGAAAAAAACTAACAGGAGGGATTCTCTCCGAATTATCTCCTCTTCAGATTGATGGGAAGTGGGGAAAGTCAGGGAGGCTGCAGATCATTGGAGAGACGATTGTGCAATGAAAGATGGGGCATTCACACAGATCCCACAAATCCTTTATGTGTATTTATTTGATAGGTTTTTTCCCAATTCTTTATTATATATTTTGAAAGAATATAAGAAATAAAGAGCACAA